>JAJOOO010005585.1:0-71447 GCA_029582685.1 Solanum piurae | reverse complement strand
AAAAAACCCCTTCGACGCATATTTTTTACCCGCCCCCCCCCCCCCCGTTGTTGATGCAGCAGTCAGAAGAAGAGGCCTTTCTGAAGGCACTATCTTTGTTTTAGGAGCTTTATTGCATGTTTTCTTTTCACTTTCCTTGTAATCGATCGAATGAATGAATGAAAATGAAAATTTCCTTTTATATTCGAACTACGTAGGGCCTGAATTCTCCTTGGGTGATACGTAGGTAGCCTTTCAAGGCTCGACCCCTATCTTTTTCAAATTTTCTTTCCCCCCTTTCATTCTACAAGGAAACATTGAATTAACATCAACAGATGCCGAGAGATGCAGCAAAAAGACCTTAGCTCAACGCAATTTAACCTTTCTGAGTCACCAGCCTCAAAATAAAATGAGCAAATTTTTGCTTGTTCCAGTCCCCATTATTCCTGGGTTAACATGTTCTCAAACGAAGAAACTCTTAGGTGTTTATATTCCCTCTATGTGATATTTTGCATTGTTTTTCCTGAATCAAAACTAACTCATTTGTCTTTGAGTTGTTTTCCTCTACAGGTAGTTAGAACTGATCTGTGTTGATAAGCTGGTTGAACACCCCTATTTTACAAGATCAAAAGGCCCTACAGATTCCTTCCCCAGTTAAAGTTCTCGGAAGGGCAAGTCAACAATGGGTGATAACGTTGAGGATACCGACTTAACAAATGTTGTTGTGGCTCAGCCCGTCATCGCCGATCAGAACGAGTTAATTACGCAGTTGATGCAACAGATCACTGAGATGCGGGTCGAAATGCAGAGAAAGTAAGATTTGCCTAATCCAGCTTTTGCTTCCAATGCTCCAGCAGATGGAAGGCCTCCACTTCACTTTCCTCCTTCAAGTGCGGAACAAGCTCAAAACCCGCCCTCCATTCCCGCTCATAACCCCTCAATCATCGACCTAACTTCCCAAAATCCCCATTATGCCTCCACCTCTTATCAGACACCATCCCCTCCTCAAAATGCCAACCTCTAAGTGCCACTTCCTCCCCAAAATGCCAACCTCCAGACTGGTCCACCCCCTCAAAACCAAAACGTTAACAACCTGCAAGCTTCCCTCCGTCACCAAAATCAACATACCAACCCCCAGACTTTCCCTCAAAACTACCAAGCCACTAAAAATGCCCAAAGTCCCTCCATTGATCCTCCCCTACCCCAGAAAGCCACTTTACAAATCCCGATCCCCAATGAGCATGACGTTAATGGTTCTAAGCTCGACCATTACGAAGAGCGAGAGAGAGAGTGGAGGTCGAAAGAAGAGACCGCTAAGCTGGATATGAAGGAAGAGATTCGAAAGGCCATGAAAGAGTTGCAGTCTATTCCTAAAGTCGCCGGTTTGAGTTACGAGGACTTACGCATTCATCCGAATTTTGACCTCCCGGAAGGGTTCAAGGTACCAAAATTTGACATTTTTGGAGGAATAGGAAACCTCTTAGCACACCTGAGAGCCTACTATGACCAGCTTATGGGAGTTGGAAGAGATGAAGCTTTACTGATGCAGCTTTTTATCCGAAGTCTGAGTGGAGAGGCTCTGGAATGGTTTACATCTCATGAAACAAGACAGTGGCCCAGCTGGAATGCTATGACAAAGGACTTTATCGAACGTTTCGCCTAAAATGTGGAGATCGTTCCTGATCGTTATTCCTTAGAAAAAAATGAAGAAGAAATCAAATGAAAGTTACAGAGAATTTTCATACAGATGGAGAAAGGAAGCAGCTAGAGTTCGGCCTCCTATGTCTGAGAAGGAAATTGTCGAAGTATTCGTGCAGGTTTAACAGCCCGAATATTATAACAGAATCATGTTGCTCATTGGAGCAAAGTTTGCTGAGATAGTCAAAGTAGGTGAGACTATCGAAGATGGACTAAGAATCGGGAAGATTGCCCGTGTTGCTACCTCACCCGGATCCTCGGGTTTGTTGAAGAAGAAAAGAGAAGATGTGTCTTCCATATCTTATTAAGGGAAAAAGACCCCCAAGGAAATCATCATCACACCAAGGTCGTTCTCGACCGTCACAGAGTTCATACCTGGCTTGTTATGCACATGCTGATTACCAAAATACCCCTCCCCCCAGTTATCAAAATACCCCTCCTCCCAGTTTTCAAAATACTCCCCCTCCTAGCTACCAAACTCCCCCTCCTATCTACCAAGGTTGTTGCCTTGGTGCCACGAGAAACTCTTACTCGACCAAAGTTTATGATTGAAATAGCTGTTACCGAGGGTATGACCAGATCCGACAGATGCTACACACCAGAAGAGTTGACGCAGGGAGTGCAGAAAAAGGATCAGTCTAAAAGGCCGATTAGTGAACCTGAAGCATAGGTGTTCTGGAGAAACATGCAGCCGAAAGATTACTCGATTGTGAAGCATCTAGAAAAGACACCGGCTCAAATTTCTATGTGGGCTTTATTATTGAGTTCACAGTTGCATAGGCAGGCTCTGATGATGGCTCTAGATGACACTTATATGCCCATGGGAACCAATAACGACAATCTAGCAGCCATGATAAACCAGGTTATTCTAGGACATCGAATCAGTTTCTATGACGAAGAGCTGCCGTTTGAAGGCAAGATGCATAAAAAAGCTCTGCACGTCACCTGTATGTGTCGAGACAAGATAATAAATTGCGTCTTGGTCGATAATGGATCCGGTCTTAATATTTGCCCACTTTCGACTCTAAGGCAACTGAAATTCGACTTGGGAAAGCTTCACCAGAACCAAGTCAATATGAGGGCCTTTGATGGAGTGCAAAGAGACACATTGGGTGCGGTAAATTTGGATATTTAGGTGGGTCCTACAGATTTTAGTGTGGAGTTCCAGGTGTTGGATATCAACACCAGATACAATTTGCTTCTAGGAAGACCGTTTATCTACATGGATGGGGCTGTGTTTTCTATCCTTCACCAACTAATGAAATTTGTTTGGAAGGACTAGGAATTGTTCATTTATGGTGAAGGGAGCCATTCCAATGGGTATGCACCGATCATGGACGATGTCTCTCGAGGTTGTGATTTCTACACGGTGGAGCTGATATATGCCACCGGTGATGACTTGGCTCCATAGCCTCCTATGCCTTCTGTGTACAAGATGATTACTACTGTTATGCTCCAGAGTGGTTTCGAACCAAGTTTTGGATTGGGGAAGCATTTTCAAGGAATTATCGAGCCTATCCAAATACTCGCCAAAGGAGCAAAGTTTTGTTTGGGGTATGTCCCAACAGATGACGAAGAAGAGATGAAGAACAAGAGTGTTGATCAAGCATTGGCCAGGTCAATTCCTCATCTGTACCAGTCATTCCCTGTGGGAGGATATGTCAATTATGATGGTCTCGGGGAAGGAATCTGGGGCCTTTTTTAGGAGATTGATGCAGTCATCGAGGAAGTGGCTGGGACATCACGCATCCGTGATGCAGAACCGGAGGAGCAATTGCAAATTTGGACCTCCACACTGCTCCTGATTCCACATGAAGCTTGGTAAAAAAGACATGTGTTTATGTTTGCTTTTTAAAATTGGTAGTAGTCCGGAAGAGGCCCGAGACCCACCTTTTTCTGCAGTTTTTACTTGTTTGAAGTTTTTAAATTCCCTTGTGATGTTTAAAAAGGCAAAATGGACCTTAGTTATGGCCAAAGTTTGTGCTTGTTTTTCAATTTAAATGGAAGCCTCTTTTATCAAAAATTTGTTTACTTATCTGTTTATATTTTACTTTTCTAACTTTGCTTGTTTATGATTTCAGTAATGTTAATTTAAAACCTGCCAATGTCATGTCATGTCATGAATCGAGTGACCAAAATGAGGTAGGTGATCATGAATGCGAGGAATATGAAGAAGAAAATGAGGCACCCGAACATGTTGCTGAAGAGTTTCGATAATTTGAGAATCAACACAAGCCAAATCTTGAAGAAACTGAGACTGTGAATCTCGAAGATGAGGAATGTGTCAAAGAGGTCAGAATCAGTATCCATCTGACCGAAGCTCAAAGAAAAGACCTGGTCCATTTGCTCATAGAATACATTGATGTATTTGCCTGGTCTTACCAAGATATGCCGGGGCTGAGTATGAATATGGTGTCCCATAAGTTGCCGAGTAATCCAGATTTCTGTCCAGTAAAACAAAAGACTCGAAAATTCACGCCTGAGTTGAGTTTAAAGATCAAAGAGGAGATTACCAAACAGATCGAGTCTCAAGTAGTGGAAGTGACACAATATCTGACTTGGTTAGCCAACGTTGTTTCGGTTGCCAAGAAAGACAGAAAAATCAGAATTTGTGTTGACTACAGAGATCTCAACAAAGCTAGCCCAAAAGATAATTTTCCATTGCCGAACATCCACATTCTCATTTATAACTGTGCCAAGCATGAGATGCAGTCATTTGTGGATTGTTATGCGGGCTATCACCAAATCCTGATGGATGAAGAAGATGCAGAAAAGACAACTTTTATCACGCCCTGGGGTGTATATCATTATCGGGTGATGCCCTTTGGTCTAAAAAATGTCGGTGCTACTTACATGAGGGCTATGAAAACTATCTTTCATGATATGATTCATAAAGAGATCAAGGTGTGTGTAGATGATGTCATAATCAAATCCTGTGAGAGGTCAGATCACTTGACTCACTTGAGGAAGTTCTTTGATCGCCTGTGTCGATACATTTTGAAGTTAAATCCTGCCAAATGTGCTTTTGGAGTGTCAGCCGGCAAGCTGTTGGGATTTATAGTCAGTCGGAGGGGCATTGAGCTTGACCCTTCCAAGATCAGGGCGATTCAAGAATTACCTCTTTCGAAGTCCAAGAAAGAGGTGATGAGTTTTCTGGAAAGGTTGAATTACATCAGTCGATTTATAGGTCAATCCACCGAGGTGTGTCAGCCAATCTTCAAGTTGTTGAAAAAAGATGCCTTGACCAAGTGGACCAGAGAATGTCAAACTGCTTTTGATGCCATCAAGAACTATCTGTCCAATCCATCGGTGTTAGTCCCTCTTTGAGAAGGAAGTCATTTGTTGCTATATCTATCTGTCTCAGATAATGCATTTGGATGTGTGCTTGGTCAACATGATGAAACTGGAAAGAAGGAGCGAGCCATCTACTACTTGAGCAAAAAATTCACTTCATATGAGGCTCGTTACACTCTTTTGGAGAGAACGTGTTGTGCTTTGACTTGGATTGCTCAGAAATTGAGACATTATTTGTCTTCCTATACCACATATCTCATTTCCAGGATGGACCCGTTAAAGTATATTTTCCAGAAGATGATGCCGACCGGAAAGTTGGCAAAATGGAAAATGCTTTTGAGTGAGTTTGACATCATGTATGTGACCCTGAAGGCAATAAAAGCATAGGCCTTGGCTGATCATCTTGCAGTGAATCCAGTTGATGAAGAGTATGAACCGCTCAAGACCTATTTTCCCGTTGAAGAAGTTGCGTTTGTGGGTGAAGATATTTCTAAAGCATACCCTGGTTGGAAAGTATTCTTTGATGGAGCGGCGAATCACCAAGGGAAAGGTATCAGAGTGGTCTTAGTATTAGAATCCGGTCAACACTATCCTATGGCAGCTAAACTATGATTTAATTGCACAAATAACATGACTGAGTATGAAGCTTGCATCTTCGGTCTGAAGATGACAATTGATAAGAACGTGCATGAGCTGTTGGTTGTTGGGGATTCAGATTTGCTAATTCACCAACTTCAAGGAGAATGGGCCGTGAAAAACCCAAAGATCACACCGTACGTGCAATATATACAGAAGTTGTGCAAAAGATTTCACAAAATCGAGTTCAGACACACTCCCAGAACACAGAATGAGTTGGCCGATGCTCTCGCCACCGTTGCCTCGATGATTAAACATCTAGATACAAGTTATATTGATCCCTTGGATATAGAGGTAAAAGAGCAGCCTGTCCATTTTTCATATGTTGAAGCAGAACCAGATGGTTTGCCTTGGTATTTTGACATCAAGAAGTATTTAGAGATCGGGAATTATCGTGAGAATACAAGGTTCATCTAGAAGAAGTCGATACGCCGTATGGTCCTCAATTTCCTTGCAAGTGGGGGAATCCTTTATAGGAGGACTCCAGATTTAGGTCTTCTCAGATGTGTTGATGCTAGTGAAGCTACAAAGCTTCTGGAACAGATACATGCCGGAGTTTGTGGTACTCATATGAATCGGCTCACTTTAGCGAGAAATATCCTCCGAGCCGGTTATTTTTGGATGCTTATGGAGCATGATTGTTGCAAGTTTGTGCAGAAATGTCATAAATGTCAAGTGCATGGTGATTTGATTGGAGTGCCGCCTCACGAACTCAATGCTATTAGTTCGCCTTGGCCATTTGTAGCTTGGGGCATGGATGTCATTGGTCCAATAGAGTCAGCCACCTCTAATGGACACAGATTCATTTTGGTTGCCATTGACTACTTCGCCAAGTGGGTGGAAGCAGCTTTATATAAGTCGGTGACCAAGAAGGCTGTAGCTGATTTTGTTCGCAACAATTTAATATGTAGGTTTGGAGTGCCAGAATCCATCATTACTGATAATGGAGAAAATATCAACAGTCACTTGATGAGAGAGATATGTGAACAATTCAAGATTACTCACTGAAACTCAACCGCCTATCGTCCCCAAATGAATGGAGCTGTAGAAGCCGCCAACAAGAACATAAACAAGATTTTGAGGAAAATGATTGATAATCGCAGAGGTTGGCATGAGATGCTACCGTATGCTTTGTTGGGTTACCAAACGACTGTCAGGACATCAATTGGAGCTACTCCATACTTGTTAGTATACGGAACAGAAGCAGTTATACTTGCCGAAGTTGAAATACCTTCATTGAGAATCATTCAGGAAGCTGAGTTAAACGATGCCGAATGGGTTCGCAAGCGGATTGATCAGTTAACAATGATGGATGAGAAGAGAATGGTTGTTGTTTGTCATGGACAACTGTATCGACAGAGAATGATTCGTGCTTTCCACAAGAAAGTAAGAGCCATGATATTTGAAATCGGCCAGTTGGTTCTCAAATGCATTTTCCCTCACTTGGATGAGTACAAAGGGAAATTTCCACCAAATTGGCAAGGACCCTATATGGGTCGCAAACTATTATCTGGAGGTGCCTTGATCCTATTGGAGATGGATGGCACCGAATGGACAAAACCAATCAACTCAGATGCTATCAAGAGATACTATGTGTGAAGCTTCAGTTTGTATTTCTGTTATTTCCTTGTAATCATTCTATTTTCTTGTAATTGCTTTGTTTAGAATCTATCCCTTTGTAATGAACTACGTCTGACCTTAATTCTCAAAAATGAGATACGTAGGCGGCCTATGTCGGCCTCGGTCACCCCTTTATTCCCTTTTAATATTTCCTTATAAATGAATTACGTCTGACCTGAATTCTCAAGAATGAGATACGTAAGCGGCCTATGTCGGCCTCGGTCACCCCTTTATCCTTTTTAATTTTTCCTTGTATTGAACTACGTTCGACCTGAATTCTCAAGAATGAGATACGTAGGCGGCCTATGTCGGCCTCGGTTGGTTTCTTTGTTAATTTTCTTATTTTTGTTAATCCTCGAGAGGGGGAACTACGTTTGACCTGATTCTTGGCTCAACGGAATACGTAGGCGCCACAATGGCTTGGTCATATCTCCCGTAAGATTTCTATTTTTCCTTTACAATAGAAACTGGGACATAATTTTTGAGAGGGACTCAAATATTCTCAAGAAAGAGATCTCTCCAACAAAGTCAAGACTGAAGTTACTTTGAGATTTGCAACTGGGACATAAATTTTTGAAGATGATTTCAAAAATTTCAATAAGGTTTATCAGTAGTTTAGAGCAACTTTGAATACTTTCCAGCAAACAATCAGATAGACCTCGAGGCATCGATTTTAAAGTTGTTCACTAAGCTTGACGTGACATGACACTTGGCAGTGACCTTTTCCCAAATGCTACTTTTTGAAAATCTATTTTTTCTTAAAACTTTCCCTCCATGTTTAAATTATTTTTTGCAAAAAAATATTTTGTCTTGCCTATCAAGAGGCGGGAGATCGGAGAAATCAACCGGAGACAGCAAGACAAGGAGAAGACAACCGAAGAGATCGAAACAAATCAGTTCATTTTTAAAACAAACAATTTTTCTATGGATGCAGGTCTATAGGTTTACCTCAAAATCAGCATATACCATCATTCAATGAATCTGGATAAGTCAAAAGGGTGAAAATCCCCCTAAAATTGATGATTTTTTTGTGGATGCAGGAAATATTTTATGCTTCTTATATCAAAGATTTGAAAATATAAAAAACATCATTTCATTCGAATTCCCAACAAAGTTATTTATATTGCATTGTTGAATGAGATGATGCCACTACCCGGAGGGTCATATATATCGTATTGTCAAATGAGATGATATCACTACTCCGAGGGTCATTTTTATTATATTATCAATTGGGATGATACCGCCACCCAGAAGATACCCAGAAGATCACCTATGTTGTCCGGTGAAGCATTATCTTAGTTCGGTACCAGGGATGGCATCATCAGAAAAGAAGATCATGCACTGCAAGAGAAAGAATTCATGCATAGAAATAGAAATTCATGCATTGCAAGAGAAAGAGTCATGCATTGCAAGAGAAAGGAAATCATGCAAGACAGGGTTCATGCATTGCAAGACAAGATCCATGCATCGCGGGAAGAGATTAATGCATTGCGGAAAAGATGTCATGCATTGCAAGAAAAATGTCATGGATAGCGGAAAAGAGATCCATGTATCGCAAAAAAAAAGATTCACACATTGCAAGAGAAGATTCATGCATTGTGAGACAAGATTCATGCATCGCGGGAAGAGATTCATGCATTGCGGGAAAAATGTCATGCATTGCGAAAAAAGATTTATGCATCCCGGGGAAAAGGCCATGCATCGCAGAAAAGAGATTCATGTATTGCAAAAGAAGATTCACCCATTGCAAGAGAAGATTCATGCATTGTGAGATAAGATTCAGGCATAACGGGAAGAGATTCATGCATTGCGGGAAAAATGCCATGCATCGCGGGAAAGAGATTCATGCATTGCGGGAAAAATGCCATGCATCGCGGGAAAGAGATTCATGCATCGCGAGAAAGATTCACCCATCAAAAGAAGACCAACATCAGTTGCATCATTTTATTTACAAAAATGATATCGAGAGAACTATCAACATATTACATCAGCCTATTTTATCACTTCGACATCAAAGAAAGAGTACATTGAAGATTATAATGCAAATATAATCTACAAGCTTTATTTGCTTTACGTCAAACTGGAGGAAGCTGACGTCAAGCATCCAAGGAGAAAAATTAAATGTCAAGGCGGTAAAAGACACCGTCTCCCATTTGAATTGAATTTTATGCTAATGAGTTTTATCCTAGTCTTATCCGATAGCATCCCAAGAGGATGAATTCTCAAAAAAACCACAGGTGCGAACGACATAAAAAAGGATGTAACACAACGTGAAATTTTTCTTAGCAATGAACTGGGACATAGTCCAAAAAAGAGTGCCAAACTCTTAGGACACGAGCTGAGGAGCCACTTCCACCACAATCAAACCACACCCCTATCAGAAGGCATGTGGGTTTTTCTTTAGGTTTCATGGTTTCAGTTTCGCATCCGGAAAATTTTGGTCTCCACCGGAAGCAACTTTCCAATCCAAGTGACAATGCGCTAAGAGATTTGAAAATCATGTCCGTGTAAGTTCTTAATTATGGGTGTGAAGCGCGCCACATTCATGGCTGAGAGGTTGCAAGCCCCTTTTTCATACTAGACTTATTTGTCACTCTCCTAGAACCAAAGGTTATCTTGCATAAGAGATTTCCTTTTCAACTGATCAAGTCGAACTACAAGCAGCCTAATTCCCTAAGTTGGGGGATATGTAGGCGGGATTAGTGTTGAAAACTCGGTTGTATTCCATCAATCGCTTTCAAATCTTAATCTCGAGAATTCTAGTCTCTTCATAATTCGATATCGGGATGACTTTTGAGTCCTTTTGAAATCGTGCGTCCAATCAAGCGTATCGAACTACAGGTGGCCTGAATTCTCATATAGCCTGAGATATGTAGGAAACCCATTTCTGGGGTTCAACCATAATTCCTAAAGTCCGTACCAAACCCCTTTTCCAAAAGATGAAGATGTGGTCGGTCAAAATTGGATTAGTCAATTTCATTTTCCTCGGATTTCTTGCATCAATCCTAGTAAAACGAGGGATAGTTGTTGACACCCAATTTTGACCCTCCCCAATAATCATTAATTTTCGAGTTTCTTAAATCTAAACGATTTGAAATAATTAGTTTATATAAAGTTCAAAATATATTTCAAGACTCTTAATTAATTTTATCATTTTTATAATTTTTTAAGTAATATATGTGTTTTATATGATTTTGTATATAATTAGTATATTTTGCGAATATTCAAAAATCGACTCCAAAAATATTTTGTTTTAATTTAATAGTTGGTTAATCATTTTTAGTTATATAATAGCTTATGTTTTAAATCATTTAGCTTATAATTAAGTTAATTATTTCATTTCGTTAATATTGAGAAGCTCATTAATTAATTTATAAATATGTCTTGTTTAAGTTTCAACCAAACTCATTGATAAAATTTGATTTGGTCACAATTAAAGTTTATTTGAGCTTTTATTCTTAGTCCATTTATTTCCAATTATTAAAGAGCCAACTTTGGGCCAGCAGACCCAACTTCAGCAGGCCCAATCCCCATCCTCTCTTCAACAACCCCAAAATGCTTTTTCTTCAATTAATTACTTCCAACAACCCCACTCTTTGGGCCAATTCCCAACCCATTCCCACGTAATTCCCCACCCCAGCCCATATATTTTCCCCTGACCCGACCCCATCCACCTTTCCTTCTATTTCCACGCTAACATAGCAGTCCAAGCAGCAATACACGACAACAACAACTTCCCAAAGCGACGAAAGTATAGCACGTACATGACGTGAGAAACGACTTCAACTTTCTCTCCTCCAACGCTCGCAAATAGACGGAAGCAGTACACGGCGAGTTCACGCTCATACGATCACGTCTCCTTCTCCTTTTTTTACCTCGTACAGCAGGGCAGAGCCGCCTGTAATTTTTTGCCCTTGCAGCTGCATCTCGTCCTTGTGGCCTTGAGATGGAGCCACGTTGTGCCCAAGGACGAGTAAGTTGATCTGGACCATGTGTCTCCCTTTCCTTTTCTGGAATGGGTTGAAAATTTCAAAAAAAGTGTGTCTTCCCGAATTGGTGAAAGGTTTTGGGAGTTTGATTTTTGAATTAGGTGTTTTCTGTCCGGATTTCACTCGTTTTTCCTCCATTCAATCTGCCCTAATTTCCCTTATATATAATTTCTTTTATTCACTGTTGAGGGGGGGATTTTTTTTTTTAGAGTCGAAAATGAGGGTTGAAGATTTTATTGAGAAAAAATACGAAGGAAAACTTGAGCAAAATACTTTAAATACATTTCATAAACAGAGGAGATAGTAGATTCGGTGTTCAGGTTTAAGTTTCTTCCTAGGTTGTTGTTCAGTTGTTTGTATTCGAGTTTCATGAGGTGAAAGTCGTCGTCCTGCTCGTGCTATCCTTGTTCGCAGCACCTCAAAAGGTAAAATCTCTTCATAATGTTCTTTCCATCTATTCTTCTATTCCTAAGCAACGTTCTAATGTTCGAAAGTTTTAGCTTGTGGTTGTTGGCTGTTAGTTATCACTAAGTGAGTGTCGTTTCAATATGATGCGTGTATTCTTAATTGTTTTGGTGGGTAATATCGAGTCAAAGTTTTTTTTGGAGATTTATTGTCGATTATTTGTCTCTTTGGAGATTTCTACGTATGTATTAAGTTGTTCTCGAATATTGATGGTTGACTATTTCTTCCCTCCTTTCCCTATTCTATTTTGGGATTTATTTATTGCCTGGAATAATCTGTTCATCCCTACTCCCTTTATCGATATCCAAATGATTTGCAACTTGTGAGTTGAATCCATATAACACATTGTTTCCTTCTTTTTATTTCCTATGTCTTAGCTTTGGTTAAAGTTTAATTTTGCCCTTAAAATCACTTGAAGTATGACTTTATTGGCAGTGATTGTTATGTTCATAGCATGTTGATTTTTTTTCTCTGTTTAGTATAAAAACTTAATGACCAGTAGTCTAGTCGTATGCAGTAGGGTCTTTGTCTTGGTCCATTCTCTTTTTTAGGAATAAGCCTGTCATTAATCTGATGTCCACTTTTTCATTGGTAAAGTGTAAGGTTTATTCAAAATTGCTAATTTTAATTACAATGCTATTAAGTGGTGTGATAATGTGAGTAGTAAATGGTTATTTATCGATATATTTTAGATTATTTCTCCTTTGTCAGCATGCTAGAGTTTCCCTATTGTTATGAAGTCTGCTCAATTCCTTTCTTTGTGGGAATACCAATCTATGCATTGAATATCAATAATAGTATTTTACTAACTCCAAATTGATCCTTACAATATCTACCTTTGTTTTTATGCATTTGAAAATTTACCCAAGTTCACTATGAACTCCTATCTCCCTCTTGCATTTCGGGAGAGTTATAAAGACTTAAATTCCCTCTATCAAGTCAGCGAAGCCATCAAAAATCGGCGTACAGGTCCCGGGGTTAAAAATACGGAGCAGATCGGGAGTTGAAAAGATTAGGCCAAAGGCCCACTTTCATTTTTTGTATTTTGTTATTTTGGGCCTAAGCCCTTGTCATTACATTTTGCTATTATTTTGTTAGTTCTTAGGGCAGGTGGAAAATTGGGCCTAAGGCCCAAAAGAAAGAATGATTACTTTGTGTTAGTCTAGGACATGTGCAACTCAAATGGGCCGAAGGACGAAAATGAAAATGAGCCCAAATACTGGTCCAGGCGAACAAAAACCAGATTTGGGCCCAATCTTCTTTCCGTGTTTACTTTACTATGTTTGTTTTGCTTGTTAGTATTTGTCATTAATCTTAGAGTTGAAAATTTCAAATCCCCGAAAGACGTTCATTTCGTTTCAACAATTTAACTAAATCGATCATCTTTCAAAAATCTTGAAAGACTGAGCCCCGGGCTAGCAAGATCGGGAGGGTTAGTATCCTCTTAAGAAGGAATACCCAATTTCTGGGGTCAGCTTCGATCACGAGGAGACCAGTGCCTGGCCTGCTATTGCTTCGGATGGATAATACGACGTTCCTACTCTCCTTCCTGCTTGCCATTTTCTTTTTAAAGATGCTCAACATATATATACATATATGTATATATACATATATACATATATGTATATATATGTTATCTTCTTTATTTGTATTTTTCCTATTTTATTTATTTCAGAGTTTTATCTTCATAACTTATATCTGTTTAACTTCTACTCTTAATAATATCATTAATTCTACGACTTTAGATTTTTCATATTCATAGCTGCCAACTATTAAAATATATTAATTCCATGACTTTTGATATTTCATATTCATAACCTCCAACTATTAAATTATAAAATTTAAGATATTTTATGATATTCTTTCATTTTTGTCAATATAAATTCACAAGTTTTTTGTTTCATGAAATCCCAATTCAAGATTTTCATTGTTCTTTGTAGCATTATTCTATTATCAAATTTATGCTTTAATTTGACACAATGAAGAAGACTCTTGAATTTTGATTCATTTCTAATTTTTATTTATTTTCTTAATATAAGGTCTTAAGGAAGATCTATGTGTTTATGCTTCTCCATGTAACTTTTTTAGTTTGAATTTTTGTAGTTTTTATTATTGTAAGTCCGTAATTTGTTTAGATGCAAATTAGTTATTGTAACTTTGTGTTTAACTATAAAATTTTATTATTGCAAGTCTATATTTTTGTTTAGATGCAAATTAGTTATTATAACTTTGGGTGAAATAATACTAACTATTAGCCAAGGTTTAACAATGCTATTGTACCGAAAATTATTTATGTTTTCTTTAAAGATTTCTCTATTTTGTTCATATAAATTCATAATTTTTTATTTCACAAAACATGTTCTCAAGATTATCCTTTTTATTTTATATTTAAAATTGTATTTTCCTTGTATTATTATTGTTAGGTGTCTTATGAGACATCCTAGGGCAGAGGGATGAACATCCCTAGCTAATTCTTTCTTTTCTTCATCAACATGTGCCACACTACCATGGATAATTTGCTGAGGGCGTGAGTCACTATATTGGCCTTACCCAGATGGCAGAGCACATTCATGTCATAGTCTTTGAGGAATTCAATTCATCTTCTCTGACGAAGATTAAATTATTTCTTGGTGAATACATACTAGAGGATCTTATGATCGGTGAACACATCAACATGAACACCACACAAGTAGTGTCTCCAAATCTTTAAGGAAAACACGACGGCTGCAAGTTCGAGGTAATAAGTCGGTTAATTCTTCTCATGAACCTTAAGGTGTTTGGAAGCATAAGTTATGACCTTATCCTGTTGCTTTAACACACAACCTAGGCCGCCCCTGGATGCATCACAATAAACCATATAACTGTCTAAACTATCTAGTAGAGTCAATAAAGGAGTTGTAGTCAACCTGGTCTTCATTTCTAAGAAGCTTTTCTCACACTCATCTAACCACTAAAACTTGACCTTTTTCTGAGTCAACTTGGTCATTGGGGCAGCTATGGATGAAAGTCCTTCAACAAACCTCTTGTAGTAACTGGCCAGACCCAAGAAACTTCTTATATCAGTCGGAGAGGTGGTTCTGAGCCAGTGCTGTACTTCTTCAATTTTTTGAGAATCCATTCGGATACCTTCGCTGGATAACAATGACCAAGGAAAGCGACCGACTCTAACAAGAATTCACATTTACTGAACTTAACGAATAGTTGGTGATTGGTGAGGAATTGTAGAACCAACTCTCAGATGAGTCACATGCTCTTTCTCACTCTGAGAATAAATGAGGATATCATCAATAAAGACGATGATGAACAAGTCCAAATACTATTTGAACATATTGTTCATTAAATCCATGAAAGTTGTAGGAGCATTTGTTAGTCCAAAAGACATAACTACAAATTCATAGTGACCATACTGAGTCCTGAAGGCTGTCTTCAGCATATCCCTATCTCTGACTTTGAGTTGATGATAGCCGAATGTCACGACCTAGGGGTACACCAAAGATATAACATAGTGTATAAGGCCCCGAGAGACCTCATACAAGCAATTTATCATATCATAACATAAAGTAATAGAAAATGGTACATAAATTTTAAACATTTCAATAAAATTAAAGTCTTTTATAAAATGAGCGGAAGTCTATAACACTTATCTCAAACCATCAAAATATGAACAATGGAATATCCTTGGGACACAACCCATACAATAGTGCAAAACATAAGAGAAAGACATAATGGAAAGTGGTGGTAAAATCCTCGAATGCTATGAGGACTCATCAAATCTTCACTCCTTGATCAACTATAAACCTAGCCACGAGTGTGAGAATCAATATCACCGGACCCTAAATTATTATAATAAATGTAGGCAAGAGTATGCGTTAGTACAAACATGTACTAAATATGATAGCTTCCATAAACAACATAAACATAGGAATTAATCAATATAAGGCATAATCAACACATATAAAACATCATAATGAAAGAGGAATACTTCCTTAAGTAACCTATCTTGAACTTAGCCAAGACTTAGGTCATCCGCCTCTAGTCAAGCTTACGTCATGGAAGGAATATCTAGCAACACTCCAAGCTAATAATCTACATAACCTAATCACATTATTCATACTTACTTTTAAAGACATGGGGATTCACCTGCCTAGATTTCAAAGGCTAATGGGTATTCGCCTCTTGCCTTACTTTATTTAAGATCATGGGTACTCGTCTACACAATTGCATCATATGACACGGGTACTCGCCTCCACATCATTAAATAAAGATCATGGGTACTCGCCTCCATGTCCATTCATCATACAAGGAACGTGGGTAATCACCTCTTGTTCAATTCAAAGGATTATGGGAAATCACCACATATCCTTTATATATGGAGGTCAAGGGTGGTCGCCTCTAGCCTCATCCATTATTTAGCAATTTAGTCTAGATTCATTTTAGGCGAGCAATCCATTCAACCTAAAATCATTCATGTGAGAAAACCTTTCACATTCATACAATTATGCTTAGGAATTCATTGTAGGAAGTATCCCTTCCATACTACAACATAAATAATCAATAATTCATAGTCTAGGGTTTACTCTCAAAGCATCACATCTCATGATCATCATCTATGCTTTACTCTCAAGCAATTAACATCATAATCATCATATATACTACAATCTATAGCAATTCTAGTCATAATTCATCAATCCTATAAGGAGATATCTAAACCCATAAAGTTTCCCTTCAAGGTATAAAACCCAATTTGATCAATTTTAGGTTAGAAATATGGAATAGGTTTATTCAAATCTTCCTACTTCCAAGTAGAAATGCTAATGTCTTGGGATAAACCTCTAGGTTTATGATGCTCAATCTTTACTTGTTTGCAATTTGGACATTTGTCCACAAATCCCACCATATCCTTCTTCATCCCATTCCACCAATAGACCTCTCGCAAGTCACGATACATCTTGGTGGCTCCTACGGTAATAGAATACAAAGAACTATGGGCTTCGAATAAAATTTGTTACCTTAAGTCATCAACATTCGGAACATATAACCGACCTTGATATCTAAAGACACCATCTCCCCCTTGGGAGAAAGCCTCAACAGAATTTCTAAGTGCCGCTTCTTCCAATTCTACCAAAGTCGGATCAAGACATTGCTTTGCCTTAACATCCATCACAAAAGATGATTCTGACCCTTTATGAATCATGACACCACCCTTAGCAGAGTCAATTAATCGAACACCCAATCGGGCCAATCTATGGACATCTCTTGCTAACTTTTTTTTATCATCTTCAACATGTGCAACACTATCCATCGATAGTCGACTAAGAGCATCCGCTATTATATTTTCCTTACTGGGGTGATATAGGAAATTCATATCATAGTACTTCAACAATTTGAGCCACCTTCTTTGGAGAAGATTCAAGTCCTTTCGGGTAAACACATATTGTAAACTTTTGTGATCGGTGAAAACATCAACGTGCACCCATACAGATAATGCCTCCAAATCTTTAAGGCAAATACCACCGCCGCTAATTCAAGGCTGTGGGTAGGATAGTTCTTCTCATGAACCTTTACTTTCCTTGAAGCATAGGAAATCACCTTATAATTTTGCATAAGCACACATTTCAACCCAACTCTAGAGGCGTCACAATATACCACAAAACCATCCGTACCTTTTGGTAAAGTCAACACTGGAGCGGAAGTAAGTCTATCTTTCAACTCTTGGAAACTTTTCTTACAAGTGTCCGACCATATGAACTTGGCCTTCTTTTGAGTCAAAGTCATTAATGGAGAGGCAATCGTAGAAAACCCCTCAACAAACCTTCCATAATAACCGGACAAACCCAAGAAACATCTAATATAGGTTGGTGATAGAGGTCTAGGAGAATTCTTGACCGCATATGTCTTAATTGGATCCACCTCAATACCCTTGCTTGAAATAATATGTCCTAAGAAAGCAACAGATCTTAACCAAAACTAACATTTGTTTAAGTTGAAAAAAAGTAGTGTTTCCTTAAGGATTTGGTATACGATCCTTAAATAATTAATATGCTCATTCTCGCTCCTTGAATAAATCAAGATATCATCTATGAACACAATTACGAACATGTCAATGTAATGTCCAAACACCATATTCATCAAATCCTCCAAAATTGTACAATTCAAACTCAAAAATCCAGAGAAACATCTAATATAGGTTGGTGATGGAGGTCTAGGACAATTGTTGACCACACCCGTCTTAATTGGATCGACCTCAATACCCTTGCTTGAAATAATATGTCCTAAGAAAGCCACATATCTTAACCAAAACTCACATTTGTTAAACTTGGAAAAAAGTTGTGTTTCCTTAAGGATTTTCTATACAATCCTCAAATGATTAATATGCTCATTCTCGCTCCTTATCAAGATATCATCTATGAACACCATTACGAACATGTCAATGTATTGTCCAAACACCATATTCATCAAATCCTCCAAAATTGTACAATTCAAACTAAAAAATCCAGAGAAAACTCTAAATCTAGAATGGAAACTGTAATATCTGGGAGAGGACTTCTCAAAATTACATTTAAAATCCAATTTATAGTTTCCCAAAATTAAGCCTAAAAGTCCACTCGGCGGATTAAGTCACGCCTCGCCGAACTGATCGGTGATCCACCAAGTGTCCTATTCCACTGCCATTTTGCATTAGCGTTTAGTATCTTAGGTCCTGTGACTTTGCGCGATCCAAATTGTTGTCGCGGAACCGATTGAATATTGCCCAACTACCCATATGTTTCGCCGATTTTGTTTCCTCCCTCAAGGCTGGCACACTGGAACTTTGGGCGGAATGAAGTGCCACTTAGCGGTTCACCGAGTAGTTATGGCAATCACCAAGATTGCTTTTCTCCCCTTCTTCAGCTTGTTTTGGTCTCTTTTGCCTGTTAGTATCCTTTCTTTGCCCCTTAGTCCACATGCATAAATATCAATGCTTTAACATCAGTTTCTAGCACAAATTAGGCATTTGAGGACACTAAAACTATTAAAACAAATCCCTAAATGAGTCCAAATCTCTGACTCATCACACCCTATGGAGAGATACTTGGTCGGATGAAACCTTTGTCCAACAAATCCTTTAATTTCTCTTTCAACTCCTTAAGTTCTGCCAGAGCACTTCTATAAGGAGGAATAGAGATGTTGTGTATCTAGAAGAAGGTCAATCCCAAAGTCTATTCCCCTTTCGGGAGGAATACGGGTAGATCATCCGGGAACACCTTTGGAAACTCATTTACAATGTGGACCGACTCAAGAATAGGGGTCTCAGAATCTACATCTGTCACCCAAACTATATGGTAAATACAACCCTTAGAAATCATTTTCCTATCTTTAAGGTAAGAAACAAATTGACCTCTAGGCATATAATTTCTTCCCTTCCACTCTAGGATAGGCTCATTTGGAAATTGAAATTTGACTACACGGACCCTACAATCAATAGAGGCATAACAAGAGTGCAACCAATCCATACCAAGGATGACATCAAAATCCAACATATCTAGCTCTACCAAGTCAACAAGAGTAACTCTATGGGATAAGGAAATGGGACACCTTTTATATACCCTCTTAGCCACCACAGAATCACCAATAGGGGTAGAGACAGAAAAAAGGTTCTAACAACACATCGGGGAGCACATCAAACCTCATAGCCACATAAGGGGTCACAAAGGACAAAGTAGCACCAGGATCAAGTAAAGAATACACATCTAGTTGAAAAACTTTTAACATACTGGTCACCACATTGATGTGTCCACAATTTGGACTCATTTAAGGCTTTATTTTAATAGAATTCGTGTCCTCAAATGCACATTTTTTCTCAATAACTGATGTAAACCCTTAAGTTTCAGGTATGTGGAGTTTGAGGCAAAGCATGGACACTACTTGGCAAAATAGAACAAGGTGGCTAAAAAGAACGAAGAAATGAAGGCCTGAAGATCGCTGAGCCAAGTTGGTCAGTCGCCGATCGTCCTGGAGATCGCCTTTTGTTCCAGTGTGCTGAGCCCTTAAGGGAAAGATCAAGTTGGCAATGAAATGGAGCAGTCGTCATATCACCGAGCAGTTCCGTGAAGCACTACTATATCGCCCAATGACTCAAAATGCAAAGAGGATGAAGGATAAAGCAGGAAGGCGATGAAATCGACCAAAAGGTGGATCGCTGAGCATATCGGTGATCTCGACTAACTTCACCGAATGGTCCTCCGCAACACAAATTTTCAAACACTATAAATACTTGTTTAAAATTTTTAGCTTAGTATCACTTCTATTATTGGAACTTTTTACAGTTTTTGAGAGAGTCTAATTTTTAGAGGGTTTTGGAGACTTTGTTCTAAGACCTTGAAGATTCAAGGGGTTTCAATTCCAAGAAATTGGAAGTGGGTCTCAAAGATTGTTCACTCTTGACGTGTTTTAAGACTTAAATCTTCATACCCAGTTGATGGAAACTGATATTGGTATAAATTTTTTCTCTTTTACATGTCTAGCTAAAACTCCAATTCTTGGGGTGTGATTTTGTGAATATGGGTTAAATTATTTGGTGGATCTTGATTATTGATGGTTTATTTTTTGTTTAAATGTGATTTCATTTAGTGGTTGTGTATGAATTTAATGGGATTATAGTTGCAAATGTGATTTCATCTTAGTGTTTTTGGCTTGCTCGAGAAAAAGGTCGTAAAACTAAGACTACTAAATTGATAGCCGGTGGTATTGGGTCGACATGGGTTCAGCTCGAGAGAGTGAATCCTAGTCATTCTCCCACACATTCAACTCGAGAGAGTGAATCCTAGTCATTCTCCCACACATTCAACTCGAGAGAGTGAATGGGCTAAGGTGGAGGTTGTGCTTAATGCGGCAACTCGGTGTTCAAGAGAAACCGAGTTGATTCAGGGTAAGTTGCTCGAGAGAGAATTTACCCCCACTATAGTCTAGCCTAGTCACAAATGTTCAACAATTTACTATAAAAATCATGTACATGATATGCTAGTTTATCCCGTATTCCTATCACATCCCAGGAATCCCATCTCCCTATCTCATTTTATTACATTTTTCATTTTTGTAGATTATTTAATACAAACCCCATTGATAATTGTCGCTTGCGTCATCCCTTAGATTTATTATATTTTTATTCGTTAATATCTATAGCTATGACTGATTAGAACTTAATTTTATTTTTCTATTAATTCTCAAAACCACTCCCTGTAGGAACGATCCCAACCCTTGGTTGGGTTATATCACTACACACGATCGTGGCACTTGAAACGAAATAGTGTCAGTTGATTACGTCGAACATCAAAATGGCGCCGCTGCCGGAGAGTGGTGTTACTTGAGAATTTTTAGTTAAGTTGAATTTTGTTCTTGTTAGTCATAGTTCAATGTACTTACTTTCAGTTTTGGTTTTCATGTTGCTTGTTTAGAGCAGAATAAAGGAACAGAGCTTGGAGAAATGGCAAACCAAAGGACTACCCTCTTGTGCAGGTGATGATGATTATGGATAACATCCTTAGTTTCAGTCAATTGGAGGGTGAGTCAGTTTACGAGTTCTGGCAACAGTTTAAGGCTCTCTTACAACAATTCCCAACTCATGGAATTCTAGAAAAGATGTTTCTAGAATGTCTCTACCGGGGTTCGGAAGAGGGTTTACCTTATGAAAGTGAGGCAAAACCCACTAATGGAACTTAAGTGAGGACTTGCATCGATCCACGATGTTAACTAAGGTGCTACTTGGAAGGCAACCCAAGTTTTATTTTTCTTTGTTTTTAAGTTTGAAATAATGGTGTGTTGAATGTGTAGTACAAAATGTGGAAAGTATTTGAAAAGTGCAGATTGCCGAGCTAAAGGTCCAGTCGGCGTATCGTCGAAGAGGTCGACGACCCTGACCTAGACCATCATTGGACTCAAGAAAATTTCAAAGTAGAGTCTGTAAAACTGGACGAGCCCAGGAAATTATTGGTGAATTGTCGACCAGGTCAGTGATTGCGATCTAGTCCGCCGTTTGGACCCCCAGATTTCTTGGAGGTCCTGTAAAATTTGGCAAGGTAAGTGACCACTCGGAGAGCACGACTAATGTCCTTGAATGGGCTAGAACTGGATGGTTTTTAAAAGTCCAAAGGTTTAAACTTCCAACTCTTTCACTTTTCCTCACTTGCGAACTTCACAAACTCACACCCGCACTTTAGTTTCTATAGTATTTTAGTCGTTGATTTGTGCTCGGATTTGGATTACATTGCCGCCTAAGATTTGAATCTTATCGTAATCGGCATTAAAGGTTAGCTTTCCAAACCCCGAGTTTATTTTTAAGAATTTTGTACTCCTTTGCAACAATTTTATCTTGATTGAAGTGTGTTGGGCCTCTCTGATAGGATTGATTTGTTCGATTACATGTTTAAATTTGATATCTTCCCCGTATTGTGTATAATGTTGAAATCCCATATTTTTGTTCTTTAAAATGAATTAAATTTTGTGGGGTTGTGCTTGGATGTTGTTTAAGTTAGTTGGGTGAAGTCTGAGTAGCTAGTTTTTGTGCCAAACGACGTAATTTGCCCAATGATAGAAAGGGTGACGTCATATTTAAGGGCAAAAGGTCATCAATTGGCCAAATTTGGCAAAACTGGGAGAAGTCTTAGAATCCCGGGGTAATGGGTGTTATGGGTCTGGTCTTAATTAAAATTGTGCATGCTTTGATTTTGTTTTTGGGGGTTGCAGGGTTGAATTCGAGAAGTTGGGTTGAAGGTAGGCACATTGGGTCATTTGGGGAGCTGGGTCGAGCTCGCCGAACCAGTTGGCGGTTCATCGAAGGTCCCCATCTCACCTTTAATTTCATGCTATACTTGTTGTTTGACTCTGTAACTTTCAACGAGATGCTCGAGGTTGCCGAAGGCACTCGGTGACTCACCAAAAGTCTTCTTGTTCGCCATTTGTCTGCACCCCTGTAGCTTAAATAGCACTGTAACTTTTGGCGGTCTAATCCTTGCTTAACGAAGGATGTAGGCGATCAGCCAAAAGGTTTTCCCATCGCCGACTTGTCAATTTTTTTTGAGAATTTTGGGCCAATCCTTTCGGCGAGCCCGATCTAGCTTGCCAAAGTGATTTGGGGTCTCGTCGACTTGTTTGGCGAGTTCGTCTGCAATTATTTTTCTGTATTTTTGATTGAAATGATTCTAACTTTTTACAGATGTTTTTCAGATATGTCTAGACCTAAGATTGCAGGTAGAAACATGCCACCCTGAAGGAAGACTGTGGGGATAAAACTAAATGAGGATGCAATCGCATCCAGGGCCAAGGACACCAAACTTCCCATAACTGGTGGGAAAGGGAAAAGACAAAGAGAAGGCACCTGCATCACCAGAGGTCAGCTCCGATAGCGACGACATCTACGCCACACACCTCACCACTTCTGAGAGTGAGGGTGAGCAATAGGAGCCCCAGATTGCAGCTTTTGATGGTGATGAGCTTGTAGCAACACAAAGGGCAGAGCTACAATATAAAAGGATGTATGATCCATATAGGATCAAGAAACCTCAACCTA
Source organism: Solanum piurae (assembly GCA_029582685.1). Lineage (NCBI taxonomy): Eukaryota > Viridiplantae > Streptophyta > Magnoliopsida > Solanales > Solanaceae > Solanum > Solanum piurae. The sequence goes on along the minus strand of JAJOOO010005585.1, from coordinate 48,221 downwards.
CCACTCCTCATCCTCCAGCTCCAGCACATGCTATAGTCCTAGCCCCTCATGTGCAGTGTCCTCCTCCCAAGTCGATGAAAAGATTAAAGACTGAGGAGTTGAGGATGATTATTGAGGAGAAACGACTGTCCACTGATGGGTGATTGATAGGAACCTAGAGATTATTAGCTATCTGAAGGCTCATAATTTCCAAATCTTCACCAAGCCCCGTGGATCATATATTCCAAATCGGGTCCAGGAGTTCTATGCATCTTATGGGGCATTGATATTATAGAGGAAGCAACATTCAAAACGGTTGACTATGTAGTTGTCTGGGGAAAGAATGTCAAGTGTGACAGTGAGGCTATTAATGCTGTCCTAGATTGTCCCGATGACACTGATGATGAGTGTCAGCATCTGATTAGAACGAAGACTCTGGAAAATATGAAGAAATGGCTGGCCCCGATCATATCAGATGGTACTCCTCTGGAGATTGGAGCACCGATTGAAAAGAAGGATCTTAACATTGCTGCACAGTTCTGGTTTGGCTTCATCAACAACACTATCATGCCATCCCAAAACTAGTTGATCTCTCGCCTAGCCAAGGCAGCCTCTCTGGGTTGCATCATAGAGGAGACAAGGATAAATCTGGGGATCACTATAGCACATAAGATGGTCATGAGGACCAAGAAGTGACATACCTCTCTTCCCTTCCCAATATTGATCACCGAGCTATGCAGACAAGATCGGGTACCTAGAGATGCAAAAAAGGATATGGAAGTGATTTCCACATCCTTCACTGATATCCGGAGGATTGAAGTTGAATATTTAAAAGACTAGGCTGAGAAAAATAAGGCAGCCTCGGTGGACTCCTCCCCAATCATAGATACAAAGACAACACCTACAGAGGAATCTTTACCTACTCCACTCCCTGGGCCTTCAGGTACCTCTACTGCTACTACTTCTGACACTCCAAGTTCTTCTGCTAGTGCACTGCCTCCTAGACCTGCTGATGCTATTTCCTGGACCCCGATCACCCAGGCTTCATTACTCTGAATGGAGCAGCTTTCCCATTATGCTGATTAACGGGCGGCCAGACTCGAGGCCTCCATTTCGGGCATGATCCAGACTGCCCTGGCTGATGCTGTGACACAATTGAGCGCTACCATTGACGCCCTTGCGGCTAAGATATGGGTGTGTGAGCGTGGTCGAGGGGCCACTAAAGAGGTGATAGTGCTGAAGGCCGCTATTGCTGTATTGAGGAGCGATGTGGATCAGCTGAAGTCCATCGACATGTCCATGATTTTCGGGATGGCGGAGATCCCAGATGTACCAGATATGCCTCTAGCTACCACCAGAGATGAGGTTAGAGTTGAGGAAGCAGTTGATCCTGAGTTTGAGGTGGAGACTGATGAGGATATGCTCGAGGTGGCTGAGGAAGCTTCATATGAGGGCCTTACTGATACTGGGGAGGCCATGGTAGATGCTGCTATTCAGGCTTCTTTGGTGGATACTCCCTTGGCTGCTGCTGTTCCATCTGAGGTGACTCCGGGCACTGATGCCCAAGGCCAGGTCGATGCACCGGGCACTGATGCCCAGACAGATGGAGTGACTAAGTAGACAGGATCCTTTCTTTACCTCCCTCTCTGTCTTACTTTCATTTTGACTTTTGGATATTTTAGTTTTTGTTTGCATTTGAGGAAAAATGATTTTATTTGTGGTGGGGTGAGTCCCACCTTTTGTGTGACCTTTTATGACTATTTTGTTTTGTTTATATATTGGGTTTTAAGCTATAATTGTGTTTTACACTAATTTTTTGGATGATTGAGCTTGTGGATACTTGTTTTAAATGATAAATCATTTTTGTGGACCCTTCGGAAAAAATTATGGCACCTCTTATTTGTGTAAAATGTGTCTGTTCTCTTGCAAATTTGTGTATCAGTTTTGATCAATACCGATGACTTGAATAGTGCTCATAATTGACCAAAAATAAATGTGCGGCTACGATGAGGCCAAATAAAGTTGCATAGACAATATGTGAACTCTTTGCATCTCGTTGTGACTAGCCAAGTATCGAATTGAGTCTCTTGTGATGAGCATTGCACACTAGAAAAAGTGTGGAGTCTTGTTTGACATTGGTGTCTATGCCTTGTGTGATGAGCTTACCGTGAACCATGTGTGATGACACCTAGAATTTTCCCCGTTGGTCCGGTTGACTAAGTGAGGCAACCTCTTGACATGATCTTAGGAAACTTTGAAGAGTGTGAAACAATTTAATATTATACCTCTTTTGTGGCCTACCTTGTGAATGTGTGAACCCCGTTTGAGCACCCATTGAGCCTTAACCTTTTCTTGGAAGAAACTTGATGACATTTTGATCTTTCTTGATCCATTACCCATAGTCCTCATGATTTGTGGTTTGTTTGAATAGCCAACTTAGGCCAAAAGCCTAAGTTGGGGGTGTGGTGAAAAGATAATGTAAATCAAGAAGTTCAAGAAAGTTCCCTTTGACCCATGGTTTTAAGAAAAATGGAACCCCTCCATACAAAAAAAAAGAGAGAAAAAGAAGATAATAATGAAAAATAAAAAGAATGAAAAAGTTGTGGAATAAAGTGGTGAAAATACAAAGAAAATGGGGTTTTCAACTGCCCATGGAAAGTGAATAATGGGATGACTTTTGAGCACGAATGAAAATGATGAAGAAAAGGAAAGGAAGTGTTGTTCACACCACATTTCATGAGGATAGAAGTCACTAAGCCTAAATGACCATACCTTTGCAGTCAGCCCCGTTACAAGCCTTGAAAAGACCCTTTTGATCTTGAGTGAGCTGAAGCAAGTGTTGATTGGAAAATACGGGCAAACCTATGGGTGAAATCATGTATTGTGTTCATCTTTGTAAGTGTGAGCGTTGCATTTGATTCCGGAACTTTAAATTGTGATCCATTGTGTGTGAATATGGAATCATTCTTTGTGTGAGGGAATTTGAGTACCCATGAATGAGTCTTGTGTAGAACTGTTTGAGACATCCTTTTTGAACTGCTGAACTTGGATTTTACTTGAGGACAAGCAAAAGTTTAAGTTGGGGGTGATGATGAGTCCATGATTTGGACTCATTAAGGGCTTTATTTTTGTAGATTTAGTGTCCTCAAATGCATATTTTGTGCCAATAACTGATGTAAATCCTTGCATTTCAGGTATTTGGACTGAGGAACAAAGCATGGACACTATTGAGCAAAAAGGAACAAGGCAACTGAAAGAACGAGGAAAAGAGAGCCTGAGGATCGCCTAATCCATTGGGTGAGTCGCCGAATGGCCATTGTCTTGCCTAATGTTCCAGTGTGCCGAGCCCTGAAGGAGAAAATCAAGTCAGCGGTCGAAAAGAGTAGTCGGCAAGTCACCGAACGGTTCCGCGATGTAGTGCCATATCGCCCAAAGTACAAAACCTGAAGATGCTAAAGGCAAAGGCAAAAGCAAAAAGGTGATGGAATTGACCAAAGGGCGGATCGCTGAATGGATTGGCGATCCCAACTTATTGCGCCGAATGGTCCTTCGTAACACATTTTTGGACGATTATAAATACGTTTTTAAATTCTTAGTTTAGTATCTAACATTCAATAGTTTTTATTATTATTCTGTTTTCAAGTGGAGAGCTTAGAACTGAGTTTTTGGAGACATTTTTACTTAGCTTTGAAGATTTGAAGATTTCCATGTCTAAGAAATTGGAAGTGGGTTTTGAAAATCCTTCATCTTAGACCTTTGTAAAGATTTTATCAATCGTACCCAGTTGATGGAAACACAACTTGGTAACGATTTTTACCTTTTTATGATGTTTAGCTAAAACCCTAATTCTTTGGGTGTGATTATGGGTTGATATAATTGTTGGTTATTGTTAATTGATAGTTTAATTGCTTTTTAAAGGTGTTTTCGTTCAGTAATTGTGGTTGAATTTAATGGGTTGTAGTTGCAAATACAATCTTAACTTCGTGTTTTTGGCTTGCTCGAGAGAGAGGTTTTAAAACCAAATGTACTGAATCGATGGTCTGTGGGTAATGGGTAGTTATGGGTTCAGCTCGAGAGAGTGAACCCTAAACCGTTTTCCACACATTCAGCTCGAGAGAGTGAATGACTAAAGCAAAGGCTGTGCTTAATTGTTGCTTATTGGTGTTCGAGAGAAACAAATTTGATTCGGGGTAAATTGTTCCAGAGAAAGTTTATCCCCACTAATGTCTAGCTTAATCACTGATTTACAGTTGTTTACTATTAATTGCAATTACCCGGTTGTCTATCTTTGCCCATAATCCAATCACATCCCAAGAATCCCATCTCCATATTTGTTATTTTTGTATTATTTGCTTTTAGTTGATAGTTGAAACAAAACCCCTTTGATATTTGACACTTGTGTCACTCCTAACCATGTCTTTATTCGTAAATGTTTTTAGCTATGATTGACTTGAGCATATTCATGATTTTCTATTGATTCTCAATTACAAACCATTCCTTGGGACTCAACCCCAACTCACATAGTTGGGTTATATTACAATTGAACAATCGCTGACGCTTAGTATTGGATGAAGTGTCTTTGATAGCATTACTCTCTTTTATCAGGCATACCAGGAAAATCGATAGGAAACACTTCTCTAAATTCCAACACCACAAGAATAGACTCAATAGAGAAAGATCGACATCAACATCCCGAATATGAGACAAATATGTCAATCAACCCTGCCCCACCAGTTTCTTAGCCCGTATGAAGGATATGACCTTAGCTGGCTTAGGATTGTACACCCCTTCCCCCTCTAAGTTTTCCCTCCCCGGGATCTCTAGATTCACAAACTTAGTATTACAATTTAACACAACATAATAGGGGACAACCAAGTCATGCCTAAGATTATATCAAAGTCAGTCATATCCAAAATAACCAAATCATCCCAAGTTTGTAAACTCATAAACATAACAGGACAAACACGATAAACATGGGTGACTATGACAGATTCTCCAACTGAGGTAGAAACATGGATGGGCGCATAAGTACATCAAAAACCGTATCAAATCCCAAGGCAAACTGAACTGACATGTATGAAAAAGTAGAATTCAGATCAAACAACACATTAGCCATCCAGTCACAGACAAGCATAGTACCTATGATCACTGCATCAGATGTCTCCGCCTCGGTCTTGCCCAGAAAAGAATAAAATTGAACCCTGTCATTTTGACGTACGACTTCCTTCCCTGGTTGTGTTGCTCCCCTGCCTGCATTACCATTACCCCGACCTTTACGGCCTCGTTGATTTCCTCCTCACCCACCTTGTGAACGTCCTCTACCATTGTTACTGTTGCCCGCGGGTACCACTACTCTAGTCTGCTGCTGCGTGGAATCCAATATGTGTGGTTGAAGACAATCTCTCCTCATGTGCCTAGGTTCCTCACAATTATAGAAAGTACGATCGAAAGACGTTCTACCGCTAACCGAAGACGCGGCTCCCTAGCTATCCTGAATAAAATTCTGCTGTGGAGTTCTCAAATAACTACCTGTAGAAGCGGACATGGCGGACTGAATTGGCCGGGCTGCAAGCGTCGGCCTACCTAAACCTTTGGAGTAAGATCCATGAAATTTACATGTGCTCTTGACTTTCTTATCCAAAGCCTTAGCCTGCCAATCATGTCTAACTCCCTTTTCTTTTTTCAGAAAGTTAGTCACCTCATTAAATCTTTTTCTGTAGAAGTCATGTGAACAAACAATACTTGAATTTTGGGGTTCAATCCTTTGACAAATAGACGAATCCTCTCCTATTCAGTATTTACCAATTATGTAGCATATCTAGACAAACCATGGAACTTAGCCTCATAAGTAGCTACAATCATACCACCCTGCTCCAAAGCCATGAACTCATCCTTCTTGCGATCTCTCAAAGTCCGGGGCACATACTTTTCCAAAAACAGAGCATGAAACTGTATCAAAGCGAGTGGGGGTAAAGCTGACGATCTATATTCCACATAAGCTCTTCACCACTGCTTAGCCTCACCCTGAAGATGGAAAGTCACAAACTCTATTCCATGCTGATGGAAAATACCCAACTTATGCAGTCTCTCCTAATAATCCAAGATGAACTCATAGGCGTCCTCCCTCTCAAAACAATGGAACACAGGTGGCTTCAGTTTCATAAACTTAGTCAACATATCATGCTCATTACCAGTCATCACCGAACTCAATAGGGGATGGAAAAAGGAATCAATGCCTACAACTCCACCCACATTGGGAACAATAACAACAATAAGGTGGTTGGCGGGAGTTTAAGTTGCTTGAACTGTGGGAAGAACTCCAAGACCAACCAATCCTTTCAGAAAAGTCATAATTTGTCTAGCTAACACTGGGTCTAAAGGAGAAATACTTGTAGTCTCTGCATGTATCTCTTCCTCTTGTCCAACACCTCCTCATTCTCGACATCTATATTTTACTCTACCTCTTCGTGATGCGCAGGAGGAACCTTATCCGAAGCTCCACCTCTAGCGGGTGCTACCCTTCCTCGGCCTCTACCTCTACCTCGACTAGCGGCCTCTTGCTGCGGACTCCTCATCAGGCTCATTGAGGGGAGCTACGGGCCTGAAGCCATTGAATCTAGTGTTAAACATATGTGGAAAAAAGAGTGAAGGATTTTAGATACCATTTTGGATCATCAAATACCAATTGGAATCAAGTTCTAGCACGAAATGAACAAGAGAAAACATAGAGAATTCCTAAAGTCCTATAGCCTCTTGAAAAAAAGTACAGACGTCTCTGTACCGAGCCACAAGACTCTACTAGACTCTTTTTGGTACATCGAGATCAACAAACCTAGGGCTCTGATACCAACTTTTTCATGACCCAGATCATCGTGATTGACACCCACACTAACCCTCCGGTGGGAGAACTATTACTACAACCCAACTAAGCAACTAAATCAGAATAGTTAGCATTTAAAAATACAGAATTACGTTTAAATGCAGAAATAAACTGGAGTTCCCATAAACTCTGAAAGTCTAACAAAACATTTGCGGAAAACAATGCCTAGAACTTGAAAGTCAATGTACTAAAACTATAAAGTTCAACAAATCTAAGAAAAAGGGGTACAACCCCAAACTAACACAGTATATCTAAAGTACTAATCTAAGTTCGATGAAAGTGGACTAAACAGAATGAGAACTCATTGCAGCCTGGAAGAACTGGCTCACCCTTGAATTCTTGTCTCGATCACTGATCTCCTAGCTGAGGTCTATCACTAGCCATTTGAAGATGCCATGTACTCAACAAAGAATGAGCAAGTGTTGTATCAGTACACAATCACATTGTACTGGTAGGATCACACGACTATTTCAGTAAGCACAACATATTCCAGCAATCATAGCAAAGTAAAACAAATACATGTACATATAATATATATATATATACACACACGACGATTATCATTTCAAGAGAAATGCACAAATTCCTTGTCCTTAATAACAAGAAGATATAAAAATCCAATGGCCCTCTCATGGAACCCATACCCAAATTGTTAGTGTATCAGAACCTGACACCAAATCTTAATTAGTGTGCTGGATATGACACCCGATCCAATATATGCGCCGGAACATGGCACCCGATCCAAGTTAGTGGGCCAGAATGTGGCATTTTATCTATTCAACACAACCACAATCACAATCACCCTCATCATGTACATACTCATAATCATACAATCAAGTGACGAGTTACGGCATACATTTTTTCAGTCATACTAATTTCATTAGGTTTGATTAACAAGGCTTCATTCACATACATACATGCATTACAATGAAGCAATTACCAACATGCATTACGCAAAACATGAAATAAAACCATCACCTACCTCGAAACCAAGCTTGAATCCCCTAAGGCCCTTATATCTTCCCTTTCCAAATTCTTTCTTCTTGTTCGTGGTCCAAAACAACAAATTAATGCAATGATCAATAAATGAGGCCTAATAACCCAGATTACAATCGAAATTATCAACCCTAGGCCAAACCCAAGATCCCAATACCTAACTTATGGCTTTTTCCACCATTAGTTTTCAGGTCAACCCCCCACCCTTGATAATCACCCATAAATCTAAGTTTTACGGATCAAAAAATGGAATAGGGGAGTAAAATCCATACCTTTAGAGCTAGAAGGGGTGGAAAACCTTCAAGAAATATTCCAGATTCTCTTAGCTCTCAAGAAAGGAAATTGCAAAAAATAATATTTTTGAGGTTTAATTTCGACTTAAGTCGCGACTGGCCTGCCGTAGAGGGACCCAACCCACCACTGCGGCCCCGCCCTGGCAGAAATAATTCTACCCCAACGCCTTACACGGAGACAAAGTGTCGAAAATTGAATCCCAAAGCCCCATTTCACAACACACCTTCAACTCATGACATTTAAAAACTACCCTTTCACTCTAAGATAATTTTTGGGGAGTTCCACTCACCCAAATTGGATTCTATAAAGTCATACGGGTTCCTTAACGTCTTAGTTGTCTACTCATGTGATCAAATTCATAAATAGATCTCCATGCATTACCAGATTTCCCTAGACCTCAGTGACCCAGATTTGGTCCAAAACTAGACTAGGCTAGGAATTTTCAAGTCACTACTTAAAAGTTTTCTGGCCCCAATTTTTTTCCCATTGGCTTTTCCATAACGACAGAATCAGGTCGTTACGTAAAAAGTGTTGCCTTAGTTTTAAGTAATTTGTGACTATTAAGCATTGATAAGATATAATTCAAAGCAATCTTTTCATTTAGGAAGGACATATTTTGACTAGCGAGCTTGTGTAGCCAACAATTTTCTGTTATTCTTTTCTACCTTTTTCTTATTTATTTTTTTGTTACATTTTTACAAAAAAACTTCTCGTCATTTTCAATTTTTCTAAATCGTTTGATCAAATTTCTATTTTTTTTACTTATACTTCTTAGAACATTATTTTTAAAATTAGTTAATTTAATAATTTTTTTAATTAAACAAACACATAAATGCAATCAGGCAAGCCATACTATATGTGCATGTGTATGCATATTTATTTAAAAGAGAGGAGAATATTGTGTAAGTAAATCAATAGTTAAGTGACCATAATATTTGTAACATCTCATAAATTGAAATATTAGGAAGGAGTTAAAAATTGGAAATAGTCGATTTTTAAAAGAACAAAAATCTAGAAATTTTGTTAAGTTAGGATACGTTGAGTTTTTGGTCAACTTCAAATGACCATAAATCCTAGCTCAGGATGAGTTAGGTGTACTTCCAGTATGGTCAGAAATATCTTGGAATAATCTTTCCAATGCCGTCGAGTTTGTATGAGTGAGATATACCCTTTGGAAGTTGGGTTGTTTGAATAAGGAAAGTCTAATCTGGATTTGGAAGGGTATTCTAGTATTTTCCTTACCCAACTATTTTATTTCATTTTAAAGAGTTTATTTGGGGTATAATAAGAATTATATCAATTTAGTAGTTTGAAATTCACGCTAGGGCTTGGGAAAAAAAGGAGGAAGAAGGAGAAAAAGGCAAGATTCATCAAGATCATACAATTTGGGTGCGGATTTCACCAAGGATTTAATCCTACGAGGTATGTGAGATCACAGAGCACTGGGTTAGTTCATCCACACACCAATCATGATTGAATTCAGTGAAATATGCTAGGTTTGAAAGTAAATCCTTTGAGTTCTTGATGAAATTTGTTTGCATTCTTGTGGGTTGTGTTGTTGAAGTTTCTTGAGATTTGATTCATGTTTTCGGGTATAATTTCGAGTTGAATCTGATATTTATTGAGGGTATTAATGATTCTGTGTTTGGGGAAACACCTAAGTTAAATTAGAGGGTTTAGAGATGAAAAACAGAGAAGAAAGGTCGGGGAACACTTGGGGATGGTCTTGGGGTGTCGCGCCTCTCAGAGCCCCACGAATGGGCCTCTAAACTTTGACATCAAGGGAGCCGCGCCAGCTAGAGTGCCCTAAGTCAGTCTCTGAACTTCAAGGGCTGGTGCCCCGCGCCTCTCAGAGCAACAGGGATGCCAGTTCTTCCCATTCTTCCCCCGTCTTTCCGTACTAGTTCCATAGCAATGTACCTATGTTTTCTAGTTGATTCCAACACTCTTAGGTACATCTAAACATAATGAAATTATCCATAAATATGAGATAATGAACCTTGAATCCATAATTAAATTCAAGGAAAGTTAAGAGTCTAGTCTAGAAGTTAAAGAAGCAACTAAAGAGAAGCTTGTAAAGTTTTCAAAAGTCTTTCACAAATGTTTTAACTTTGTTTTAAGACTTAAGTTTCAAGTTAAGCAAAGAGTAAAGAGTTGAGTTCATTTATCAAAAAGCTATAAGGTAACTAAGTATTCCCACGAATTTAAAAATATTTTCACATTTGAACAAGAAAGGGAAACACCGATTTCCAAGAGATCTTTTAAGCTAAAGTTTTGAGTAATTATCTCAAACCAAAGAAAGAACTTTTGTTTTAAAAACATATGAGCTAAGTATATTTTGGGAGTAGTAATGAGCACCGATATGGGGATGCGAGTTCATATTAACTCAAGTCTCCATCAACCATGTGAGCAGCATGGGTAGTAAAGGATCATACTTTTTAGATGACTAATTAAGTTGATTTTTAGCATAGACTAGTGGATCCACCTAATTAAGGCGTTCCATATGACGATAAAGTATAGGACAGTTCTAGCAGTGTGGGAAAGAGGTTGTATCACCACTTAGGCTTATAGTGGTGGTTGTCGGTTAGAGAATCTCCCACAAAAACTATATTACTATGATATATGAGTAAGGTTGAGTTTGTTATTGCATATCTTTAACAAATTGAGTTGTTATTTACTGTTCTGAATGCTTTGTATAAATTGTAGTATTATTGTTGTTTTACACCGCATTTTGAGTTTAGTTATTCATGAGTTGAGTAAAGCCAAGGTAAGTGTTCCTTTCAGATCCTTTTCAAGCTTCAGTTCTATTTAGCATTCCAACTCGCACAGTCGTACATTTAATGTACTGATGCCAGTTGGCCTGCATCATTTTATGATGCAGACACATTAACCAGGATCAACATCCAGCACCTCGTTGATCAGGTTGAGCATTCAGAGTTAGTTAGTGAGTCTCCTTGCATTCCGAAGGACTCTTTTGATCATTTTCTTTCTATTTTTTAGTCGTTAGGATGATCAGGGGTCCTGTCCCGACATCCCTCTTTGTTTTAGAAGCTTCATAGGCAGATATACAAATAGTTATTGTTCTTTAGTCTTATTCATTTCAGTTATATACGTTTAAGACTTGAGTTGCCATTTTGTTATTATTTCTTAAGTTATATTTCTTATGTTTAAGTTTTTCGCTGAGTAAGTAAGCCAGGCTAAGGGTTTGCTTGGGGACAACAATGGTTCTCGAGTGTCAGCCACGTCCGGGGTGTAGGCTCAGGGCATGACAAACTTGGTCTCAGAGCGCCATGGACGCCAGTTCTTCACATTCCTCCTCTTTTTTTCCGTACTAGTTCCTTAGCAATGTACCTATGTTTTCTAGTTCATTCCAACACTCTTAAGTACATCTAAAAATCATGAAATCATCCATAAACATGAGATCATGAACCTTGAATCCATAATTCAGTCTAAGGAAGGTTAAGAGTGTAGTCTAGAAGATAAAGAAGCAACTCAAGAGAAGTTTGTAATGTTTTCAAAAGTCTTTCACAAATCTTTTACTTTGTTTTAAGACTTACGTTTCAAGTTAAGCAAAGAGTAAATATTTGAGCTTATTTCTCAAAAATCTATAAGGGAACTAAGTATTCTGAAGACTTTAAAAATATTTTCATATTTGAACAAGAAAGGGAAACACCGATTTCCAAGAGAGCTTTTAAGATAAAGTTTTGACTAATTATCTCAAACAACAGAAAGAAGTTTTGTTTAAAAAACATATGACCTACGTATATTTTGGGAGTAGTATTGAGCACCGATATGGGGATGCGAGTTCATATTAACTCAAGTCTCCATAAACCATGTAGCCATCATGGGTAGTAAGGGATCATACCTTTTAGATGACTAATTAAGTTGTTTTTTAGTATAGACTAGTGGATCCACTTAGTTAAGGCGTTCATATGACGGAAAAGTATAGGACAATTCTGGCAGCGTGGGAAAGACATTGTATCACTACTTAGGCTCATAGTGGTGATTGTCGGTTAGAGAATCTCCCACAGAAACTCTATTACTTTGATATATGAGTAAAGTTGAGTTTGTTATTTCTTATCTTTAACAAATTGAGTTGTTATTTACTATTCTAAATGCTTTGTATAAATTACACTATTATTGTTGTTTTACACTGCATTTTGAGTTGAGTTATTCATGAGTTGAATAAAGCCAAGGTAAGTGTTCCTTTCAGATCCTTTTCAAGATTAAGTTGTGTTTAGAATTCCAACTCGCATACTCGTACATTCAATGTATTGATGCCAGTTGGCCTACATCATTTTATGATGCAGACACAGGTAACCATGATCAACATCCAGCGCCTCGTTGATCAGGTTGAGCACTCAGAGTCAGTTGGTGAGCCTCCTTGCATTCTAGAGGACTCTTTTTTATCATTTGCTTTCTAGTTTTAAGTCGTTAGGATGATCGGGGGTCATGTCCTGGCTTCCCTCTTTGTTTCAAAGGCTTCATAGGCAGATATATAGATAGTTATAGTTCGTTAGTCTTATTCATTTAAGTTGTATACGTTTAAAACTTGAGTTGCCATTTTGTTATTATTTCTTAAGTTATTGCATAAGTTATATTTCTTATGTTTAAGTTTTCCGCTGAGTAAGTAAGCTAGGCCAAGGGTTTGCTTGGGGTCAACAATGGTTCTCGAGTGCCAACCACTTCTCCTTCTTCTTCTCCTTCTCCTTCTCCTTCTCCTTCTCCTTCTCTTTCTCCTTCTCCTTCTCCTTCTTCTTCTTCTATATACACACAATACACTACTATACTTTTCCTCATTTTCTTTTATGATCTCACGTGAATGTAATAAGTTTTTTGTTTGAATGTAATTTTTATTTTACAGATATTTGGATTCATTTATGAAGTGTTTGATTTAAAAAGATTGAATGATGTAATTAAGAACAATAATTTTTTTCAAAGATGTGGGTTAGGAAGTTGAGATTCTTTTTAGGGATAATATTCGTTATTATTTGAAATTGAATTTTTAAATTAATTATTTAGGTATTTTTTGTGGTTGATTTTGAGGTTTGTTTTTTTAAAGGACATGATATCTTTTTTTTTTTGAATTGGAAGTCTTTTCTTTCTATTCTTAAAAATAAGACATGTCATATGGATAGAATTTATAAAAAAAATTGAAAAAGAAAGGGAAAAAAACTATCCTATTTTCCCTAGAATCCACAGTTTTAAACAATTATTTTTAGTAGTAATTTTTTTATAAGTGATTTTGAAATTGATTTTTGAATCGATTTTTAAAAAGAATGGAAAAACCCCCACCCCATTTCCCCTAATCCACCGTTTGACTTATATATATATATATATATATTTTTATTATTATTATTATTATTTATTTTTCAAATTTTTTAATGGTAATTATTGTTTTTTCCTACCATCAGTTTTTAGATTTATTTGTTTAAATTTTTTTTTTTTGTGCTGACATGTGACACTTTTAAATTCTTCTATTATATATAGATAGATTTTGAGGTTTCTTTTTTTAAAGGACATGATATCCTTTTTATTTTTTTGAATTGGAAGTCTTTTCCTTCTATTCTTAAAAATAAGACATGTCATATGGATAGAATTTATAAAAAAAAAATTGAAAAAGAAAGGAAAAAAAACTACCCCATTTTCCCTAGAATCCACAGTTTTAAACAATGTTTTTAGTAGTAAATTTTTTTATAAATGGTTTTAAAATTGATTTTTAAAAAGAATGGGAAAAAACCACCCCATTTCCCCCAATCCGCCGTTTGACTTTTTTTTTTTTTTTTTATATTAAGTTTTAAAAATTTCTTTTAATGGTAATATTGTTTTTTCCTACAATCAGTTTTTAGATTTATTTTTAAAAAATAATTATAGTTTTTTTGTGGTGCTGACATGTGACACTTTTTACTTCTCCTATTATATATAGATAGATATGAATGAATGAATATGATGATGAAATGATGATTAGTGAACTAAATTCTATTAGAAATGTCATTGCATACCTCAAGTCTTCAAAGAACAAATGTAATAGGCAAACAACGGACTAAAACCATTATTAAAATAGGTTAACATAGTGTATATAATGGAATGTTTTTCCACGAGGCAAAAGTGGTTGAATGTTTTAAAAAAATGATGGATAGTAATTATCAAGGTAACTTTTGCCTTTTGAGGCGAAATTCGTATGTATCAAATCTAATGGAATGTTTTACTTCGAGGCAGAGGTTGTTAAAATTTTGTGAAAGAAAAAAGAAATAGAATAATCATCAAGATAGGCTTTGCCTTATGAGGTAAATCCTATACACAATGAGTCTAGATATGCACAGTGAAGATAATAAGAAGTTGTCTTTTTGAAAAAATAGTTGAAAATAAAACTATTCTTATTAGTTCAATAACTTAAAATCTCTATAATTCACCATTGGTGAGACTTGCAGCTTCTAGGTTTGAAATTTAAAGGAGTAGAGAAAGATAAAGCTGGGAAAGAAGATGAATTGGGGAAGAAACCTAAGCAACAAGGATGAGAAGGGTAATTTTGTCCACTTATTATTAACAAGTGTGGAAGGACAAAGAAAATGTTATGTGGCATTTGTGCTAATGACCCTAAAAAATTCACCCTAAAATTTTTGCCTGTTATTTTTTGTTTCAAATACTGGTTGTTTAGTAAATGATTTATTTTACTTTTTATAATTCATAGACGTTTAAATCGTTCAAATGCAGATAAAAAACATCACTTCATATTACTTTTTCAAGTTCGAATAAGGGTCAAAGATAGCCTAACATATTGAAAATGGCTCACAAATGCCCTATGTAAACTTATTGACTCTAAACATACCCTTAAGTTTTTTTGGGCTAAAACATACTTGTGAAACAAACAAATCAAACTAGGTCAAATTTTGATCTTCAAAATAGTGGTAGAAAAGAAAAGATATACTCTTAACACATTGCAAATGATTCACAAATACCCTTTGTTAACCTTTTGATTTAAATATACTCATTCATGTTTTTCGGGCTCAATCATGCTTGTGAAACTAACTGACCAGCTGAGGTTAAATTTGGGTCTTAAAATAGTCATGTGTCAGTCTAAGCTTGTCACGTTTTTAATTGAAGATTAAATTAAAACCTACTCATTTATTAAACACAACCCATTTTCATTTTAGGAAATTAAACACATGATACAATCTATTCTTCCCAAAGCATATGTTATTTCCTAGAAGCTTAGAGGTGATAGGTGATTTACGGCTAAACTTTTGTACTTCAAATGACAGATTGTGGGTCATAGCTTTATTGGATGTTGAAATATTCTTCTTCAAAAATTAATTCCAAAGTCTTGTTATTAAGGTAAAAAACTTTTACTACATTATATGTGTCACGATCCAAAGTACAACCTACACGTGACATGGCATATAAGAACCTTGAGAGGCCCTATACAAGACACTTGACATACACCAACAAATAATAGAAACAAAAGAGTTTTAAAAGTAGCATTTGATAGAAAATAGTTTGACAAAAAGTAGCAGAAGTCTAAGCATAAGTCTCAAAGCCATCTATTACATCAAAGGAGTGATTGGGACGTAACCCATATATCACATACAACATCCAAAATGAAAAGACAGGAAAGCAATAAACGAGTCTCAGTCCTCGAAACATGAGGACTCACCAATCTTCAATGTTTAAAAGGGGTCATTAGCCACGAGTATGGGAGGTAGGAGCGTCAGACCAAACATTAGTAAAACAATGTAGGAATAAGTATGCGTTAGTACATGGAATGTACCAAGTATGATAGCAATGCATAAAAATTATGAAATCATGCAAGGAGGACTTTATATGACATGCAATAACAAAGCTAAATCATAAAATAACATGTTAGAAAACATAAGTCATAACCATGGTTAGTGAAAATGAAACACCTTTAAAACTCATTTAAGATACTTTTAGAAAGTAACCGTGGTTCATTATTGTGGGAGATTTACCTTTAACCGACATAGAAAATGTGAGCTATAACATAGAATCCGGTATATTTCCCACACAGAAAAAGGGAAGTCCTTACTTTCCAAGGTAAGAACTATAAACTTCTAGCTTAGGTGGATACACTAGCTAATATCTATCTAAGACAAATCTATGGTGACACATAGGTATGGGACATGGTTAATCACCGCTTGTCCACTCGGTACTAAGCATAATTACCACAGAATAACCATTAATCTTAACTTGTCTTATTATCCATGGAAGGGCACAATCAAGTAGCCAATACAAACTAGAGATCATTAGAATAGCTCCTAAATCTTGATTCAACTTATGTGAGAAAAATCTCTCAATCTTATGAATCCTTTATATGAGAAAATTCTTTCACAACAACAACAACATCATTGATTCATTATTCAATTTATGATTAATTGATGTAAGTAAGCATTCATGAGTGATTTGTATATCAATATTTATTTGAATGTTTGTGTTTATAAGTATTCAAAAATGATGATATTATAGTATGTTTTAAAAACCTATTCTTTATAACATAAAAAAATAAATTTTTTAATTATGATAAAAGATTCTTAAGTATGAAAACTCATTCTAAATAAACTAATATATCTTTAAAAAAAATGATCATTATTTTAGTTAAATGAGTTTAATGAATGAAATTAGTCTATTATTAAAAAAAGACTTTAATGACATGTCATTCCAACTACGAGAGAGTGGGTTATTGGAGTGTCAAGTATATTTGGAGGAAAATAGTGATAAGTATATGATATTTTGATCCTAAATGAAACATAGATATATATTTCAAGGCAATTCCCTAAGGTGACCATTAAGGGAATTGACTCTTACAATGTGAATAGGAATACTAAATACTCAGTGGGAACCAAACAAGAAAAAAAAGGAAAGATATCTTTAGAAGACTGGATTATGCCCCTTTCATTCACATGGAAATATCATCTAAATATGTTAGATTGTTGCACAAATCTAAAATGAAATTCTCTCCTTACAAATAAAGTTTAAAAAAAAGTAAAAATATTTACATTGATAATGAGTTAAAAAAAGTAAAACAAAATATCTTGTTTTCGTAAATAAATTTTATTTATTACTAGTGAAGAATTACAATGCAGGAATTTCTTTTTTTTGAATATTACATTCCAATGTTCATAGCACCAAACCAATTGAACTACGTGCACCTCCCTTTTCATTGTGTATACATTTTAGTAAAAAAAATTCCATGTAGTACTGTCAAGTGACAACCCTTGAGTCTTATTAAATCAGCCCTGTCAATATTTGAATCTTTAAAGTACCCTTCATTGTATAAATGAGTCCCAGTGAAAGCTCTTTGTACACCGTATGATCTTCCATGGTCAACGACGTTGATTTTCTTGATTCTACTCTCTTATTACCTCCTCATCCAAAAACAATTGTCTAAATATTTACTCTTCCCCTCATTTTCCAACATTGCATTACCATTTTTAGCGTCCGCCTTCTTTTGTTTTTTCAGTTTTCCTCTTCTCCGTTATCATGGACATCATCAGTTTAAAAACTCTTCCCTTCTATGTTTGCATAAGGCATAGACAAATATTTTCCATATTTTCCCAGTAATTAGTATACTTAAGTCTATTAAAATGTCATTGTTGAAAGATTTTGGTAGACTAACAAAACACAAACTAGACTAAAATGTCATTGTGTTATAATGGAAAGCTTTATCTCAACGCAAAAGTAATTTAAATTTCATATTAAAAAAAGTAGAATAGTTATCGAAAAAACTTTTGCATTATGTTGCAGGTGAAACTTGTATACAATGGATAAAAATATGTGTAATTAGATTGTAGATAATGAAAAGTTTTGCTTTGAGACAAAAAATAATCAAAATTTGTAACATAAAAAAGTAGAATTGCCTATCCTATTTCTTTGTTATGAAATTCTTCTCCAATATTTTCTGAATCCTTATTAAGGCAATATGAAGCAACGTATTGATTTATATTTATTTTACGATTTACCTAAAATAAATATTGATTACTTTTGTCTAGTCAATTTTGTTTTTTCTTACTTACTAATCAAGTGATGAAACAAAAAGGAGGCAGAGGAAGGGGAAAGAGCATAGAAAGAGGAGCGAAGATAATCATTATGCATTTCTTCTGTTAAGTTTAACATCAACCATTATTTTTAGGACTAAAATGATCATATTTTGTATACATGAAGGACTATTTCAATTAAGTGGTACATATCAAGGACCATAACACTTCAAACCCCATACATTAAGTACCATTTTGATCATTTTCTCAATAAAACCTTCGTAGGTAATTATTTTCTATGAATTTCAAAATCCTCAAGTAATTTACCTAGGGATTAAAATTTCACATGAAAATTACTTGTGAATTTTTCTTGCAAAAAATACTAAAATTACATAAAAAATATTTGGTAAAAATTAACCAAAGAGGAAGTTTCTTACGAATTTTTTTGTAAATAAAACTGCATGAAGTTATTCTAATAAACTGTCACGACCCGAGAGCACCCCCTAGTCGTAACATGGCGTACTCGACCCCGAAGTGGTCTAATACAAGCCTCTTAGCATTCATAACATTAGATACATAGAAATAATGCGGAATTTAAAACTTTTCTTTAATAAATCCAACATCAAAAGACATTTATAAAGCAGCAGAATACTAAGTCTCACATGGCCATCTTAGACACAATCTCAAAACATTATAGGGACACGTCCCTTTAAAATCGAAAAGACTACTAAATGTCTATTACACAATGAAATGAAACGTAAGAGTTCTTGTCCTCGAATCCACGAGGACATACCAAGTCTTGGAGGAATAGCAATCCAAGCACTTCAATTCTAGCTAGAAGCAATCACTTGCCGGAACCTACACTTGTAGTAAAAATAAGAGAAATATGGGTTAGCACACAAAAAATGTACTAAGTATGACCATGCAAAAATCATGCTTAAACGGACATTCTGGTTGAAAGCCATGCATATGCCAATTTTTTATAAAACTTCATGAACATTGAATAAAAGAGGCATAATATAAGTCACAACCAACATACACGTCACATTTTTACACTTGAACAAAGCCACATATAAACCTTTACCTTCACCTTGAGCCTCCACCGCAAGTAACCCTTAAGCTATACCTTGTGCAATGTATGGGTAGCGTCCCATACCACCACCCACACTGAGGTACCACCTTGAGGTCACCAAAAGTGAACTTACCAATTTTCCTTTCACCTTTATACAACAAAGCATATAAGAGACACAAACATTACATGAATCACATCATCAATTTAGACCAAGTATAGCATGCATCTTTACATTTAAGCATTTAAGTGAACATTCTTCATTAGATTCATTTAGGACAGATTCATGCATTTAGAGGACTTTCATACATTAAGTTTGGAAAGCCAATATGCATTTTCAAACATAGAAAACAAGCTATAGTTACAATACAATCATAACATAGTATTATCAATACCTTAGCGACCTCTAAGAACACTTGTGCAATGTATGGTTGGCATCCCATAATACCAACCTTACTAAGCATTCCTTGAAGCCACATATTCATTTCCATAATCTTCAAGCTTACCATAATACATAGTCATAAATGAGGAATTATACAAGTACACAAACTAAACATAAGGAAAGTCATCTATTCATATCTTATCATACTATAAAGAAACTATTCCACAACATCCTAATAAGTCTCCTTGTGCAATGTAAAAGTGAACTCCCATACCCCCACTCCTACCAAGTAAACCCATTAGTCATAACATAGTTCCTATTATATTCATCATCTTATTTTTTTATTAGGGAAAATTAGCCATAACCGACATAAACCATATGAGCTACATGGAATCCGGTAACCCCACACCGAAAAAAGGCGTTCTTACTTGCCGAAGGTAGAACTAATCATATTTAGCTTCTAAGTGGATCCACTAGCTAAGTCCTATGTTTGGCACATAGTTATGGGATAGGGAGATTGCTATTAGAAACCCAACCTATTGCATTAACGGAGGTGCTTCCATCTCATGAGTTTACTATAGATGACCCAACCTATTGCATTAGTAGAGGGGCCTTTTCCTCATTGTCCATATCCACTAGGTACTAAGAATTATTTCCCAATTATACATAATTAGTATGGAATTGTATCTACATGTGTGAATGCATACGTTACCCTTCGTTCGATACAACTCACTAAATAGCTCATAGATTCATTTAAGTGAGAACTACTTTCACCTTAGAATCAACATTGGTATGTGAGAATAACTATCACACCAAGATCATGTGTTCTCATGAGAATGCACTATCAATCAACACAATAGGATCAATATGGTCATGTACATTTCATGCATAATAATGTGTAAAGGTGCATATGAGAACTACACTTTCAATTAACACCGTTGATACATCATGATCATGTTTATGCATGGAGTGTGTGTGGGAAATTGTCCTATAATCATCCTAGACCATTCATACAATATCAAGTGTAGGGGTAAGGGAAGAATAACCTTTTCAACAATACCACAATATACTCAATAGTCATAGGACTTTCAACTTCTAAGTAAATCATGAGTTCACACACAATCATACCAACATGCACAAACCTTCACAATATGCCCTTCAAGGGCTATGGACCAACTCATCCCAAATATATAGCAATAGCAAAATAGATAAGGGAATACCATGATCCAAAAACTCATCAATATATTAATAACATCATGATTGGAACTTTATACTTCAAGTATTCATCAACATGCACATAATATCATGATCAAGTCAATTCATATTTAGAAGCATTACCCTAAACCAATTCAAGTCTAGGTGATCTAGTCTAAGGCATTACATTGAGAAATTCATCATTCTTGGAGGATCACATTTAAAACCCTCAATTAGCCTCTTTCATAACACAACCCTAGACAATATCAATTCACCTTAGAAAGCTTAGATTAATCAAGTATATATGTGGATTTACACTAATATCAAGTAATTACATCATAATTAAACACCTCCATCTTTCAAGTGGAGCAACATCTCTGACACAAGTTTACTACAACAAGTACTTAGGTCAAACTTGCCCTTTCAAGGCTATGATCACAAATCCTCAATTTACCAACAATTCACCAAAATTAGGCATATATGATGATACAAGTCAAAAATCTAAATCAATCTATGCATAAGTCCATCAACATTCATTCATAATCAACAAACCCACTTCATAAGGCACAATTTAGGAATTGAGAGAAATCATGGGTTCATAGAGTATTTTCATCTTAAAACATCAATTAAACATCAATATAGTCGTAGTTTATCATTTGAAAACGTTTGATGCAAGAATCCATGAGATTGAATAAAATTTAGGTTTTTGTATAACTTGAAAACCTTGAAAACTTCTTTGAAATTGAGTCTAGGGTGAAAACTAACCCTAGATGAAGGATCACCATACCTTATACTTGAAGAATCCCACGAAAATCTACCCAAAAGGCTTCCTCTTCAAGCCCTAAGTCTTCTTCTCCTCTTGGTCTTCAATGGAGTTCTTAGAGAGAAGATATTTTGGGAGAGAGGGTTTTGATTTGGGTGTTTTGAAATAAAGGAATAAATGAAGTGTTTGAAGACTTAAAACTATATATATTTATGATATAAACCATTTAAAATCAACCCCAATTAATAAAACATTAAAACAAAATTACTTAAAAACCCTTAATTTGGGCAGCCCCGTCAGGGACCAAGGTCATTTCTACGGACCGTGAAGGAGGACCACGGTTCGTGGTGGTGCCCGTGGTCCTTTAGGAAGTAGCTCCCTCAACTTTGCCAAGCCTCCACAAGCCAAGTAATCTTCACAGACACTTCTACGGTCCGTGGTCAAGACCACTGCCGTGAAGTAGTCCGCGGAACATGGGCAGTAGCTTGGCCAAGTTGCCTTTCTTGCCATGCCGCCAAGTGACCTTCACGTCCAATTCTACGGTCCGTGGTCATCACCACTGACTATGAAGTGGTCCGTGGTCTTAGGCAGTAGCTTAGCCAAGGTTGGGCAGCTTTGACCTTTGGCTAAGGCCTTGCCCCCTGACTTGGCACATGCCCCTGCCACCCTTAACCAACAATAAGAAGGGTCTTTCAACTATGGAGTCTATCATGTATCTTGACGTTGACTCACTAACCTCCATCAAACAAGGCTCGGGACAACATTACACAACATGAAACCTTATTACAAATTCAACACAAAGTCATTAGGCTCTAGTTTCACTAATTCGATTTTAGGGTCATTACATAAACTTTAGAGATATTTCTTGTAAGAACAAAAGAACAATATAAAGATAAAGACAAGAAGAACTTAAGACAAGAGGAACAATAAAAGATAACTTTCTTTCTTTCAAGTGTTCACCAAATCTTCAAGTGTGTACAATATGAACCTTTATGCATCTATTTATAGTGTAACATAGAGGCATACAAAAGGTTAGTCATTGTCACGACCCAGGGGTACCCCATAGACGTAACACGGCGTACTTGAGCCCGAAGGGGTCTCATACAAGCCCTTAGCATAATCATACACATAAGTAGTAGAAATGATACATAATTCAAAACTTTTTGCAATGGAAGTCCTCCTTTTTCATACGAGAAATATAACAATCTAGACCCTGTCTCAATAGCCATCTAATACAATCGAATACCATCTTAGGGCCATAGCCCTTTACAACATAGTCTTGAAAATAGAAAGTACAAAAGGAAGTAGAAATGAATAATATCCTGTCCTCGAACCATGAGGACTCACCAAACTTGGAGAATAGTCAACCCAGGCTCTACTTGAAAAGAGAAGTATACCTCAACGACCGGAACCTACACTTATAAGAAAATGTAGAAGATATGGGTTAGCACAAATAATGTACTAAGTATGGAAGCCATGCATAAAAATCCTTAAAACATGTTCAAAAGGGATATTTAGTTGAAATCATGCATTTATCAAGTTTAAAAGCCATCATGTACATTTATGAAGGAACATAAGTCAAACCAACACATAAGCAACCCAAAGCCATACTAGTGCAATTCAAAGGTAAGATCCCATAACCCTACCAAATGCTAAGTATCACATTTAGGTCACCAACAACATACACATCTTACTTTTGCCTCATCCATAACCAATATACATAAGTAAGGAGTTATTCATGTTCATAACTTGTAAAAAGTAAAGTTACTCTTAACAACAATACATATCATACATGCATAATTCATAAGTCTTCATAACATAAGAGAACCTCACCGTAACCCCTCTTAAAGTCTACTTGTGCAATGCATAGGTAAAGTCCCATATCCCCACTCATACTAAGTAGTACCTCTTAACAAGTCATAGCTAAAGTCCATGTTCTTGTCATAATTCATATTCTTATCATATAGGGAAATATAGCCTTAACCGACATAGACCATGTGAGCTACATGGAATCCGGTGTCTTACCCCCACACCAAAAAGAAGTATCCTACTTGCCTAAGGTAGAACTAACATAATAGCTTTTAGGTGGATCCACTAGCTAAAGACCTATGTGGGCACATCGTTATGGGATAAATAGATTGCTACTTGAAACCCAGACTTTCTAACGTAAAATGTTTTCATATCTTGAGATAACTTACTTTGGGAAACCGGACTTTCTAAGGTAAAAGCTTCCATCTCATATTTATATCCACTCAATGCTAAGCATAATTCCCTTTAAAATTCATGTTAAGTCTTTACTTAATTTCATATTCATGGAAGAATGCACTTGGAACTCAAACCAACATAGTATCATAATAGCTCATAGATTCATTAGGTGAGAATGTCCTTTCAACCTTAGCATCATCAATATGTGAGTAAACCTTTCATATCATATTCGTAGTGTGTCCATGAGAATAGCCTTTCATTCAACACAACAAGGTCACCATAGTCATAATAGTTCATGCATACTAAAGTGTAAGGGTATGGGGGAAAGGATCTTGAAACAATACCATAATTACAAAATAGTCATAGGATCATCACTATCTAAGTGAATCATGAGGTCATATACAATCCTCATCAACATGTATAAACCCTAACAAGTTGCCCGTCAAGGCTATGAATCAAGATCAACCCTAACTTCTAGAATTACCACATTAGATAGAGGGATATCATGATTCAACAACTTAATCAATGTAAACATAATAAATTGTCAAGCTCCCATAATCAATCAAGCCATACCATAGTTCACCATTTAGGAAGATGGGAGATTCATGGGTCCAAGGGAGATTTTAATCATAATTCAATAATACTACATTATTCCAACAATAATTCATCATAATCAACCATAATAAACCATAATTAAACATTTGAAAATGTTTTAGAAGAAGACCCATGACATAGATTGAAAACCCTAGGTTTTGGGGGAATTTAAATCTTAAAAACAATGTTTGAGAGGGCTCTATGGGTGATAGCTACATAGATGAAAAGCATCCATACCTTAGGTTTATTTTCACTAGAAATTGAGGAATAAAGGCTGCTTCTTGAACCCTAAGCTTAACCTTATTCTTGCTCTTCAATGGAGTCTTAGAGAGACAAATATTGGAGAGGGGAGTTGGTTTTTAGTTTGAGTCTTGTGAGTTATGAGGTGTTAAAGAGGTGGTTAATAGTTAATCACTACTTATATATGTATAAATAACTAATATAAACCATCCCCACCCTTGAATAATTAAAATAGAATTTACATAAATTAATACACCCTTGGCCGAACTTGAGACAACTTTTCAGACCCCATCCATGACCCCGGTATGGATAGACCCACGGACCGTACTGGTCACTCGTGGGTTCGGTCTGAGGCTTGTCACTTTGGCCAAGGTTCAGGCCTCACTCACGAGACCCCACCCACGGGGCGTGAGTGGGTCCACGAACCATACTACGTGGTCATGGTATGGTACTGGAACTTTGGAGAGTTGGGGGAGGTCTAGACTCGACTTACGACCCCCACCTATGGGGTGTGAGTCCACCCACATATCATGGGTGCCCATTTCGTGGGTCATGCTGTTTGTAAAACAGCTTTTTGGCCAGCCTTATGGTTCTCCTCAAGGACCCTTAGGGGTCCTTGGGAGGGGGGGTCATACCTTGACATTTAGGTCCTAAAATCGTAGTACTAAGTAGGGGAGGGCATTTTATGACTCTTATCTTCATGTTAACCCTATTTAGGCTACTAGTTAACATATTAGGCTCTTGCTTAGTTCGTTAGATTTCCGGGGTGTTACATTATCTGCCCCTTGGGAACATTCTTCCTTGAATGATGATCTAGACACCAAACTAATTTAGAAACTCAAGACTAGCAGCCCATCATGCATGAAACATCAAAAATGTGCAAAACTTACAAATGCACTATTCACTTCATGCATTATTCAAAAGGAGGAAACTTCAACTTCATTTCAAAACATGGCCAATGCAATACAAGAAAGTAGGAACTACATCTACCAACCCAATATGCATGAATGCAGGAACTACATCTACCAACCCAATATGCATGAATGCAACATTTCTCATGTTTATAGGAGGAACTACCTTCTCCAACTAAAAGCAAGCTTAACACACATCATGGAGCCAATATTATATTTCATCACAAGCATAACCAAGCATGTTCAACAATTCACCACATGAATTCAAATATGCCATCATCATACTTAAAATGCACAATCAACACGTGGAACATATAAATCGTGAAAACTCCATTTACACTAAACATGAATTTAATCAAGAAAATGCATTACATAAGGAAATCATGGAAAAATACTCATACAACACACATGACTCCCAAAACACTAAAACTCAAGAGGAACTACTTACCTTAAGCTTGAATAGGAGTAGAAGGAAAAATATGAGGATAACGAGACTTCATATAGGCCTCGGCCTCTCATGTAGCACCCTCAACTAGATGATTCCTCCATAAAACCTTAACGAAAGCTACTTCCTTGTTTCTTAACCTCTTGAATTTCAAGATTTGGTATGGGCCCACATACCGGGGGCTAAGCTTCCCCTTCTTACCAAACCTCATCACACCTTTCATAGGTGAGATTTTCAAGTAGACTTAATCAGCAACTTCAAACTCTAGATCCCTCCTCTTAACATCGGCATATGACTTTTGCCGACTATGGGCCATCTTCAACCTCTCTCTAATTAGTCGAACTTTTTCAATGGCCTCATAAACTAGTTCGGGACCAATAAGAGCAAATTCACCTACTTAGAACCAACCAACCAGAGATCTACACCACCTACCATACAATGCTTCAAAAGGATCCATGGCAATACTTGAGTGGTAACTATTATTGTAGGCAAACTCTATCAATGGTAGATGGTCATCCCAATTACCGTTGAAATCAATAACACACGCCCTCAACATTTCCTCTAAGGCTTGAATGGTGCATTCCGCTTGACCATCCATTTGAGGGTGGAAAGGGGTACTAAGCTTAACATTGGTACCGAGCCCTTTTTGGAATGCCTTCCAAAAGTGTGAAGTAAATTGAGTACCCCGATTCGAAATAATAGACAAAGGAACCCCATGCAACTTCACTATTCCCTTGAGGTATAATTTGGCATAGTCTTCCGCCGAATAAGAAACCTTGATGGGAATAAAGTGGGGTGATTTTGTCATCCTATCAGCAATGACCCAAATAGAATCATGTTACCTCCGAGTACGAGGCAAACCCACAACAAAGTCCATATTCACCTCCTCCCACTTCCAAGTGGGAATATCTATATATTGGGACAAACCTCCTGGTTTTAGGTATTCGGCCTTGACTTGTTGGCAATTCAGATATTTGGCCACAAAACCCACTATATTATTCTTTATGCCATTCCACCAATAGTCTTCCCGTAGATCAAGGTACATCTTTGTGGCTCCCGGATGAATAGAATACCAC
Source organism: Solanum piurae (assembly GCA_029582685.1). Lineage (NCBI taxonomy): Eukaryota > Viridiplantae > Streptophyta > Magnoliopsida > Solanales > Solanaceae > Solanum > Solanum piurae. The sequence goes on along the minus strand of JAJOOO010005585.1, from coordinate 21,204 downwards.
GAAATATGAGCCTCTTCTAAAAGTTTCTCTTTTAAGCCATCAACATCCGTAACACATAATCTACCTTGGTACCTAAGCATCTATCTCCCCCTTGGGAGAAAGCCTCAATGGACTCGTTGAGTACCGATTCTTTCAACTCCATTAATATGGGATCAAGGCCTTGTTTAGACTTCACATCAACCACAAAGGATGATTCGGAAATATGATGGACCATGATACCACCCTTGGTGGAATCCACTATTTGGACACCTAACCGGGCCAACCTATGCACATCACGAACCAATTCCCTCTTCTCATCTTCTAAATGAGCCACACTACCCATGGACATTCGACTCAGGGTATCCACAACTACATTAGCTTTTCCATGGTGGTAAAGGACACTCATGTCATAATCCTTTAAAAGTTCTAACCACCTTCTTTGTTGGATATTCAAGTCCTTTTCGGTAAACACGTATTGAAGACTCTTGTGATTGGTGAAAACATATACATGGACCCCATATAGGTAGTGCCTCCATATTTTCAAGGCAAACACCACCTTCGCTAATTCAAGATCATGAGTCGGATAATTCTTTTCATGGATCTTGAGTTGTTTTGAAGCATAGGCAATCACTTTACCATGTTGCATAAGGACACATCCCAAACCCACTCGAGAAGCATCACAATATACCACAAACCCATCCGTACCCTCTGATAAGGTCAACACCAGAGCGGAAGTAAGTCTATCTTTCAACTGTTGGAAGTTTTTCTCACAAGCCTCCGACCACACAAACTTAGTTTTCTTTTCAGTTAAGGCCGTCAATGGAGAAGCAATGGAGGAAAAACCCTCAACAAATCTCCTATAATAATCGGCCAAACACAAAAAACTTGTAATATCGATAGGAGTTAGAGGTCTAGATCAACCCTTGACTACATCCTTCTTCTTAGGATCTACCTCAATACCCATGCTCGACACAATATGCCAAAGGAAGGCAACCGACCTTAGCAAAAACTCACATTTACTAAACTTAGCATATAATTGGTGGTCTTTAAGGACTTTCAATACAATCCTCAAATGATTCATACATTCACCCTCACTACTCGAATAGATCAAAATATCGTTAATAAAAAACGATACAAAGGAATCAAGATATTGCCTAAGCACCCTATTCATTAGGTCCATGAATGCCGTCGGGGCATTAGTTAGGCCAAACGACATCACAAGTAATTCATAGTTCCCATGTCTAGTTCGAAAAGCCATCTTGGGTATGTCAACCCCTCTTACCCTTAGTTGATGGTAACCCGAACGAAGGTCAATTTTTGAAAAGTAGCTATCCCCTAGGAGTTGATCAAACAAATCATCAATTCTAGGAAGGGGATACTTATTTTTTGTAGTCACCTTGTTCAATTGGTGGTAGTCTATACACATTCTAAGGGACCCATCTTTATTTCTCACAAACAACACCGAAGCACCCCATGGAGAGATACTTGGTTGAATAAAACCCTTGTCTAGTAAATCCTTCAATTTCTCCTTAACTCTTTCAACTCGACCGGAGCCATTCTATAAGGAGGAATGGATATAGGTTGCGTATCTTGAAAAAAGATCAATGCCAAAATCTATTTCCCATTCAAGAGAAATGTCGGGCAAGTCATCAGGAAAGACCTCTAGAAACTCACTCACCACGAGGACCGAATCTAAAGAAGGGGTTTTAGACTCAATAACCATAACCATAACAATATGGTAATACACCTCTTGGAGATAATTTTCCGAGCTTTGAGACCAGAAACAAATTGACCTCTAGGGATAGAATTCCCCTCTTTCCACTCTAAAATAGACTCGTTTTGAAATTGGAACTTTACTACCTGAGTCCTACAATCAATAGAGGCATAACATGCATGCAACCAATCCATACCTAAAATGAAATAAAATTCTAACATGTCTAACTCTATCAAATCAACCAATGTGACTATGTGAGACAAGGAAATAGGACAACTCCTATAGACTCTTTTTGCCACTACCGAGTCACAAAATGGGGTAGACACCAAAAACATCTCTAATAGCACCTAGGGGAGTATTTCAAATTTCATAGCCATAAAAGGTGTAACAAATGGCAAAGTAGCACCGGGGTCTAACAATGCATAAACATCAATAGAAAATACTTGTAACATACCGGTCACAACATCCGGGGAGCTCTCTTGGTCACCTCAAGATTGAAGAGCATAGAAGTAGTTCTTCTTGGGAGCATCGAGATTTGAGCCACTAGAAGGGACTTGCTTTCCCTCTGTCCCTTGAACCTTTAGCATGGGACAATCTTTCATTATATGACCGCTCTTCCCACCATTTAAGCAACCATCTGTGACAACTAGGCACTTACCATCATGCCTTTTACCACACTTTGCACAATTTGGCCTAGCAACATAAGAACCACCACTATTTCCTCCTTGAGGTTTAGGGTTAGACACCCTATCCTTTTTGAATCTTGGAGCACTAGAGGAACCTTGGTTGGAAAACCTTTTCTTGAACCTTGGTTTACCTTGACCCTAAAATTTACCCTTGGAAGAATTTCCATCCTCGGTCCTTGCCCTCTTAACTTCTCTATTCACTTGCTTGAGATTTTGTTACTCAATTTGTTCAATATGAACCATAAGATGTGAAATATTCATACTTGGGATGAGCATTACCGAACGACATTCATTGACTACCAAGTCAGATACCCCCATAACAAATTTGTTCATCTTGGCCATAGAGTCCGCCACTAGGGTTGGAGCATACTTAGACAATTGGTTGAACTTAAGGCCATACTCTTTCACACTCATACCTCCTTGGCAAAGGTTGATGAATTTTTGCATCTTTCGTTCCCTCAACTCTAGGAGAAAGAACCTATCAAGGCATCCTGACTTGAACAATTCCCAATCTACCGGGCCTGCTCTTACAGGTCTCTCACCCTTCAATTGTTCATACCAAACTTGAGCTACATCATTCAATTGGTCAGCGGCTAGTTCCGCCTTCTCTTGTGGAGACACTCCCATAGCATCAATCACCTTAAACACTTCATCAATAAACCATTATGGGTCTTCCTCCACTTTGAAGCCATAGAACATAGGGGGATTCAATCTTGTGAAATCCCTTATCCTTGAAGCGGTTGTACTTGCATTGGGGTTCACATGAGTTCTAGCATCCCTATTGACTTGTGCCATTACATCTTGGGTCAATACTTGGAGACCCGACCTTATTTCTACATTTGTCATAGCCCCCTCATCATTAGGAGCTTGAGGAACTTGAGGCTCTTGAGTACCTTGGGGAGGAACTCCCTCATTCACAATATCCTCTTCCATCCTTCTTGTGGTCTCCCTTCTTATATTCATATCCTATATACACAAGAGAAGGGTTAGGAAAGGGACTTCATAGAGTTAAAACTCTAAGGCATGACGAAAGAGTAATGAAAGAAGTGAAAGTTACTAAACATCTTATAGCCTCTCATTCATAAGTGTGGCGCGCTTCACATTCATGAACAAGACTCTACTAGACGCGGTTCATGAGACATCATCTTAGAATAATTCTAAACCTTGTGCTCTGATTGCAAAGTTTGTGACGACCCAGGAGTACCCCCTAAATGTAACATGGCGTACTTGACCCCGAAGGGGTCTCATACAAGCCTTTAGCATAATCATACACATAAGTAGTAGAAATGATGCAGAATTTAAAACTTTTTACAATGGAAGTCTTTCCTTTTTATAAGAGAAATATAAGAGTCTACACCTTGTCTCAATCGCCATCTAATACAATCGAATACAATCTTAGGGTCATAGCCCTTTATAACATTGCCTTGAAAATAGAAAGTACAAAAGGAACTAGAAATGAATAATGTCTTGTCCTCGAACCATGAAAACTCACCAACCTTGGAGAATAGTCAACCCAAGCTCTACTAGAAAAGAGAAGTATACCTCAACGACTGGAACCTACACTTATAAGAAAATGTAGAAGATATGGGTTAGCACAAATAATATACTAAGTATGGAAGCCATGCATAAAACTCCTTAAAACATGCTCGAAAGGGACATTTAGTTGAAGTCATGCATTTATCAAGTTCAAAAGCTATCATGCACATTTATGAAGGAACATAAGTCAAACCAACACATAAGCAACCCAAAGACATACTAGTGCAATGCAAAGGTAAGATTCCATAACCCTACCAAATGCTAAGTATCACATTTAGGTCACCAAAAACATATACATCTTACTTTTGCCTCATTCATAGCCAATATACATAAGTAAAGAGTTCTTCATGTTCCTATCTTGTAACAAGTAAAGTTACTCTTAACAATAATACATATCATACATGCATAATTCATAAGTCTTCATAACATAAGAGAACCTCACCATAACCCCTCTGAAAGTCTACTTGTGCAATGCATAAGTGAAGTCCCATACCCCCACTCATACTAAGTAGTACCTCTTAAGAAGTCATAGCTAAAGTCCATGTTCTTGTCATAATTCATATTTTTATCATATCGGGAAATATAACTTTAACCGACATAGACCATGTGAGCTACATGGAATCCGGTGTCTTACCCTGATATATCATGAGTTTACGGTATTTTTAATACATTTCACTTAAGAGTTGTGTGTGTCTAGGGCCATTTTGTATTGGTATTAATGTATTTTTTATCATGTTTGCAGTAAATAAGTTCGGACGTGGAAGTTGAGAGACACAACTGAACAATGTTCAGAAAAAGGCATCTACGGACGTGACCTACATACCATAGGTCCAGTCACACCCCGTAGATGGTAGACGTAGATGGGCAGGCAAGGCTTGAAGGAAAATCAGGGAATTCTTGACCAAGTGTGGGACCACGGTTACAAATGATGGACCGTAGGTCGACCTACGGGATGTCCTGCTGTTCTGTCAAATGATTCAGAGAGGGGGTTCCAGTACCTGATTTTGAAGTTTCTAAGTATGGAGCTACGGAGAAGGATCCACGCACCGTGGATTGAACCAAGGTCCGTACTGTTGATCCATCGATTGCGTCAGAGATGAAGAATTTTGGAATTTGGAAAATTTTCCTAAGTCCTGAACCACGGAAGGGACCTACAGACCGTGGACAATCCACGGTCCGTAGGTCAGTGTCATAGATCGAAACCGCATTCTGAACTTTATTTCCTTATTTCATTTCCTTTTTAGTTAAGACTTGTTTTTCTATATATAGGGCATGTAAACCTCATTTTTGGGGGTTAGACTTTATTACTTTTGTTCAAGTTTTTGGCTTTGGAGATTAACTTGAAACTTTAGCAATTCTTAATTTCCTAAGTTTATTTTGAAGATTTTGGCTTTGAAATTCAAGTTGAGATTCTGGGTTTATCATTCTCATTACGTAAGTTCATGATTTCTTCATCTAAAAATACGAATTGTGTTCTTGCTACTATGGGTAACTAAATTGACAACTAGGGTTGTGGGAACCATCATCAATTAACAAGTATGAATAGTAACTAAGTAATTCTTTAATAGTGTTATTGCATGCATTGATAATTCTTTCGTTTAAAAGTCATTTTAGCGGTTGCAAACATTATAAATTGCCTTGTTGCTACTTGTCGGACCAAGGAGGTAGTTAATAAGAAAAGAATTATCAACATAGATTTAGTGTGATACTATCTAATAGTCTAGTGTCAATTGGTGTGAGGGTGAAAATTATGCCATACATTGATGCGATGTCTAATATGAGGTAAAGGTAAGGGTTAATAAATTATACACACTTAGCTGGACCAAGGTGTGGGGTGAAATTCTCTAGTTGTCGGACCAAGGAATTAGAGATACCTAACTTATCAATTTGCATGTAATACACTAGGAAATGATTACTATTACTAGGATTACCACGTTATGAGCTTATGGAGAACACGTACACCCTAGTTTTTCTCTCATCTAGGTAACAACTAAAGCTTGAATCTTGCTCACTTATTATTCACATAATTTCCAGAATTTGTTTCACAAATTGCCCCCCCCCCCTTTAATTATTTGTTTTGGAAATACGTTGACTAAAAGAATATAATTGTAAGTTAAGTTTAAGTCTAAATCATATTCCTCATGGGATCGACCCCAACCTACAAGTTGGGTTCTTTACTTGATAACGATCGCTTACACTTCTTTAGGGAGGTGTAATTTGAGCGTATCAAATTTTGGCACCTCTGCCGAGGAATAAGGCTTTTAGATTAAGTTTAACTACATTATTGAACTTTAGTCAAATATTTCCTAATTTTACTTTTTCTTTTATTTTTGTTTCTCTCAGGTTCCTACTCTAGTGTATGCCAAGTACACGGAGCCAAGATGAACCACTTACTCCCTACGATCTAGAATTGAACAGAACTTTGTGAAGGATGAACAATCAAGGGGTCCCAGTCAATCCTATCGGAGGAAATTTAGGTGATGGAGCTGGGTTGCAACTTTCGAGGGTTGGTGATGAAAATATTAGGTTCAAGGTGAAAATCTTCTAGGAGAAGCATTGAGGGTACAAGATCCACCAGGACCAAGACTGCGTGATAACTATAGGGTCCACTTTAATGCTAATGCTTCTGAAGGACCTCTTGTTGTACCCCCTCTACCTCCGGGGTATACGTTAATGGTGACTAGAAGCTTGATGCAGATGCTTACAACGAGGGGTTTGCTCTCTGGTTTGGCATCGGAGGATCCAGATGCGCACATAGCCAAGCTGAGGAGTGTCTGCAAAAGTTGTGTGGGTTGACCTAACTTGGACATAGAACGTCATTGGATTGAGATTATTCCCTCTATCATTGACCGGCGATGCTACTGTGTGGTTTACTGAGCTCCCTTATAACTCAATCTACACATGGAACCAATTAACTGAGGTGTTCCTGGATAGATACTTTCCCGTGTCAAAGAAGCTGAACCACAAAGATAAACTTAACAACTTCGTAGCACTACCAGGAGAGTTTATGAGTAGTTCTTGGGACAAATTCATTGCTTTCATAAGAGGTGTCCCGAATCACCGTACTGATGATGAATCACTGAAGGAATACTTCTAACGAGGTCAGGATGACAATAGTAAGGCGGTGCTTGATACTATCACTGGAGGTTCATATGATGAGTGCACTTTTGAGCATATTGCGGAGAAATTGGAGAATATTTCTCGAAATAATAAAGCATGGAGCACTAGAAAGTCAGATACTGGGAGAACACGTTTGTAGTCCAAGCTACAACTAACCAATATGCCGATGAGATTCGTGAAGAGATGGATCAGATGAGGACCAAACTGGGGTTGGTGTTGAAATATGTAAGCGGAGATACTGAAAAGGTAAATGCTGTAACTTATTTGACTAGAAATCCACCACCGGTTGAGGGATGTTACTATGAAGAGGATACTTATGTGGTGAATGATCAAATGGGGGGGGGGGTTTTCGAGCCAACACCTAAGGTTCCTATACAGATAATTGGTTCTAAGGTCAAGGAAACCAAGGTCAGAACTATGGCAACTATAACCGAGAGGGTCAATATGCCCGGGATGGGAACTACAATCGCGACAACAACTACAACCAGAACAACTATGGCAACAGAAACAATCAGGTTGGGCCTTATGTCCCTCCTTAAAATTGGGAATATGGTAATAGGGAAGCTGGAGGTAATATGTCACATATTGAGGATATGATGCAAAAGATGATGAAGAGGTTTGATATGACTGATGAGAATGTGAAGGAGATGCAAAATAACTTGTCTAGTATTAGTAAAAAAATTAATTCCCATGTAGTGTCGATCAAGCATCTTGAACTACAGATGACTCAGTTGTCTACTACAGTAAACCGACGTCAACCTGGCACACTTCCTAGCAACACCACCCAAAATCCAAAGAACGATAGGCATTGTATGATAGTCACCACTCGAGGGGGTAAGCAGACCATTGATCCACCGATGTCGTCTGGGGTTGAAGTTGATGTTAGTAAAGATGATGAAGAGCCCGAGAATGCAACAGAGAAGGAAGTGGAGATAACTCAGAAAGTTGGTCCCATGCCTAGACCTCCACCTCCTTTCCTACAGAGGTTAGTGAAGAAGACTGAAGAAGGAAAATACCGCAGGTTTATTAGTATGTTGAAGGAGCTTTCCATCAATGTGCCGTTGATAGAAGCATTGGAGAAAATGCCTGGGTATGCGAAGTTTATGAATGACTTGGTAACTAAAAAGTGGGCCGTGAGTTTTGAAGATGATGATAAGTTGCAACATTGTAGTGCTATTGCTACAAGGTCCCTTCTGCAGAAGAAGGAGTATCCTGGGGCTTTCACTATTCCTTGTACCATTGGGTTGCTATATTTTGCAAAGGCGTTGTGCGATTTGGGTGCTAGTATCAATCTGATGCCATTGACTATTTACTAGAAGTTGGGTTTAGGGGATCCAAAACCGACTGCAATGCAACTTCTTATGCCCGATAGAACTGTGAAGAAACTCATTGGTGTGCTCCAAGATGACTAGTGAAAGTGGAGTCTTTCATCTTTTCAATGGATTTTATGATACTTGAATGTGATGTTGACTTTGAGGTTCCCATTACCCTTGCGAGAACATTCCTAGCCACTGGGCGCGCCTTGGTTGATATGGAGAAAGGGCAGATGAAGTTTTGATTGAATAATGAAGAGGAAACTTTCAATATCTCTAGGTCCATAAAGCAGATTAGTGAGCTCAAATCGGTATCTATGGTGACACATATTGTAGAGAGTGGTTCTGAGGTGCTATTAAAGAGAGGTTAGGTGTTGATACACTAGAAGCGGTAATGATGAACTTTGAGAGTGATTGTATTGAAAACTATGATGAATTGGTCGCCGCATTTGATATATTTGAATTCCGTTCAAAACCAAAGAGATTGGAGTTAGACATGAAAAATTGTGACTCTCCACCTGCTAGACCGTCTGTTGAAGAGGCTCTAAAATTGGAGCTAAAGGCTCTACCATCACTTTTGAAGTATGTATTCTTGGGGAAAGATGGTACTTTACCGGTCATCATTGCGGCAAATTTGAATGTGGCACAAGTTGATGCATTGGTTTCCGTGTTGAAGAGGTTCACGCGAGCTACTGGATGGACTATTGCGGACATTATTGGTGGGATTATTGTGGTACCTAATGAGAGAAACGAGCTTGTTCCGATGTGGTTCGTGACTGGATGGAGAGTCTGCATGGGTTACCGAAAATTAAATGCTTGGACAGAAAATGACCACTTTCCTATGTCGTTCATGGATTAGATGTTGGACCGACTTGCGGGTAAGGGTTGGTATTGCTTCCTTGATGGTTATTCGGGCTACAATCAATTTTCTATAGCTCCGGAAGACCAAGAGAAGACAACCTTAACTTGCCTTTATGGGACTTTTGCCTTCAAACGGATGCCATTTGGGTTGTGTAATGATCCAGCGACTTTCCAGCATTGCATGATGTCGATATTTTTTGATATGGTAGAGGACACTATTGAGGTATTTAGGGATGATTTATCTGTGGTAGGTAACTCGTTTGATCATTGTCTGGACCATTTGGCTGAGGTGCTTAAACGGTGTGAAGAGTGCAATCTTGTGCTTAATTGGGAGAAGTGACACTTCTTGGTGAAATAAGGGATAGTTTTGGGTCAGCGAATCTCCGAGAAGGTAATTGAGGTTCATAGAGAGAAAGTTGAGGTAATCAATTGTCAAGCTCCCATAATCAATCAAGCCATACCATAGTTCACAATTTAGGAAGATGGGGGATTCATGGGTCCAAGGGATATTTTCATCATAATTCAACAATAATCCATTATTCCAACCATAGTTCATCGTAATCAACCATAATAAACCATAATTAAACAATTGAATTTTTTTTGGAAGTAGACCCTTGACATAGATTGAAAACCCTAGGTTTTGGAGGAATTGAAATCTTAAAAACCAAGTTTGAAAGGGCTCTATGGGTCATATCTACCCATAGATGAAAATCATCCATACCTTAGGTTTATTTTCACAAGAAATTGGGTAATAAAGGCCGCTTCTTGAACCCTAAGCTTGACGTTGTTCTTGCTCTTCAATGGAGTCTTAGAGAGAGAAATATTGGTGAGGGGAGTTGGTTTTTAGTTTGAGTCTTGTGAATTATGTGGTATTAAGTAGGTGGTTAATAGTTAATAACTACTTATATATGTATAAATAACTAATATAAACCATCCCAACCCTTGAATAATTAAAATACAATTTACCTAAATTAATATACCCTTGGCCGAACTTGAGACAACTTTTCAGTCCCCATCCACGACTTCCACCCACGGGAGTGGATGGACCCACGGACCATACTGGTCACTCGTGGGTTGGGACTAAGTCTTGTCTTTTTGGCCAAGGTTCAGGCCTCACTCACGAGACCCCACCACGGGATGTGAGTGGCTCCACAGACTGTACTGCATGGTCGTGGTATGAGACTGGAACTTTAGAGAGTTAGGGGAGGTCTCGCCTCAACTCACGACCCCCACCTACAGGGTGTGAGTCTACCGACCACTCGTGGGTGCCCATTTCGTGGGTCATTCTATTTTTAATAGCTTTCTGGCCAGCCTTATTGTCCTCCTTAAGGACCCTTAGGGGGTTCTTGGGGGGGGGAGTCATGCCTTGACGTTTAGGTCCTAAAGCCTTAGTACTAAGTAGGGGAGGTCATTTTACGACTCTTATCTTCATGTTAACCGTATTTAGGCTACGAGATTACATATTAGGCTCTATCTTAGTTCGTTAGATTTCTGGGCTGTTACAGTCATAAACATGACATTAACCTAAATATAATGGGGGAGGTTGTTGAAGTGAAATGTTACAAGAATAATGGTTATAACAGAGGAGGTTATGGAGATTATGGTTATCTTCATAATGGAGGAAAGTAAAGGAGATAATGGGTGAAAGTAACTTCTTGATGTAGTGGATGTCATGCCCCAAGCCTACACCCTGGGCGAGACAGGCACTCGAGAACCATTCATGGCCCCAAGCGAACCCTTGACCTAGCTTACTACTCAGCGGAAGACATAAATAGCAGGAAAATAGTCTCAAAAAGGTAAAGTCAAGAAATAACATTGAATGTCTTAAAACAACATTCAACTACCCAAGATGGCAACACAATATTCAACATAAGCGAATAAGAAGAAATGACAAATGAACTAAATAACTGTCGATAAGTCATTTAACAATTGATATGGACGTGGGGACAAGACCCACAACATCCTAATGAGCTAACTGTAAAACAGTGAAAAAGGGGTCCTCTGAAAGGAAGGAGGCTCACCAACAATTTTGAAGCTCAACTAGAATTAACGAAGCACTGGATGCTGATCCTGGTTACCTATATCTTGATCACAAAACGATGCAAGACAAATGGCATCAGTACATTGAATGTACGAGCATGCGAGGGGAATTCTAAATAATACAAAAGCTTGAACTGGAATCTGAAAGAAACACTTACCTCAACTTTACTGAAACTCATGGATACTCAACTCAAATGCAGAATTAAACAACATAAAATATGCAGTTTATATGAAGCATTTAAAATAGTAAGAAACAACTTAATATACATATATAATAAAATAATATAACTTTGTGGTAGTTTCTCTAACTGACAACCATCACTATGAGCTATGTGATGATACAACGTCTCGCCCACGCTGCCAGAACTGTCCTATAACTTGATGGGATATAGAACTCCTCAACTAAGTTGATCCACTAGTCTATGCCAAAAAGCACTAAGGAATCATCTAAAAAGTATGACCCTTTTCTACCCGCGTTGGCTACATTGACATAGAGTTGTTATGAATTCGTCCCCACATCGGTGCTCAATACTACTCCTAAAATACTCAGCTCAGATGTTTAAAAATAAAAAATCTTTCTGTGGTTTGAGATAATTACTCAAAATCTGGCTCAAAGGCTATCTTGGAAATTAGTGTTTCCTCTCTTGTTTAGATGTGAAAAACATTTACTCTTTGAGAATACTTAGTTCACATATACTATTTTTGAAAATATGAACTTCTTACTTAACTCTAAACTCAAGTCTTAAAACAAGATTAAAACATTTGTAAAGGGCTTCTTGAAAGGACTCTATGAACTTTCTAGACTTAGGTCTTAATTTTCCTTGAATTTGAATTTATGGATTCAAGGTTATGATTCATGTTTATGGATGATTTGTAGGTGTTTAGAATTCATTTGGAGTAGTTATAATCGATAGGACGTGTTAGTACACTTTAGAAGGACTCAAACGGGCTGAACAATAAAAATGGGTTGGGGCAGATGGCCCTGGCGCGCCACCCCAGAGAGCCATTTCAGGATCACTACTGGTGCGCCACCCCAGCCTTCCTGGCTCTATGAGGGCGCGTTGCGCCAGCATCCCCAAGGCAAAACTAGTGAACTTTTCCTCTTATTTTCTGTCCTTAATTTGATTAATTTTGATTCTTTTTCTCAATATCTCTTAAGATTCATTTACCCAAAACATATACACAAGAATCTAACTCAAACCAACTCTAATAATCGACATTAAACTCTCAAGAACTCCTCAATATCATCCCAAATTCATGGACGAAAGCAATTCGAGAACAGAACTCAAGAATATCAAATTGTCAAACTTGTTTAGACAAAAATACATTGAATTAAACATGTTTGGTGCATGGGTGAACGAACTCAATGGTATGTAAACTCACATACCTCATAGGACCAAACCATTGGTGAAATCCGTAATTAATTCCTAAAGAAATCGACGAATCTAGACCTTTTCTTCTCGTTTCTCCTCCTGCACTCTTTCTCTAAAGAAACCCTAGCATGATTTTCAATTGTGTAAACTGAAGCAATTCAGTTTAAACCCCAATTTAATTACCAAGAACCAATTTAATTAATTGGGTATTGAAAAGACCATAATACCCTCCTAAAATCCTGTTTTGACATTTCTTTTCTAGACTAACCCACCTTCAAACTGGCATATATCCCTCATACAAACTCGAAATTGAGCAAACTCAGTGGAGTTGGAAAGATAATTCAAAGATCTTTCCGACGGTATCTTGTAGCACACCTAACTCATCATGATCTAGGAGTTATGATTGTTTAAAGTTGTCCCAAAACTCATACTTAGCTTAATTTTGTCAAACTTTGAAACTTTGTTTATTTCCAAACAACGGTTTCTTTCTAATTCTAAGTCATTCAAGTAGAGGGGTGTTACAATATCTACCCCTTTGGAACATTCATCATCGAATGAGATTACTCTTAGTAGGTTAAGGTGTAACATTTAACATCTAGGTCAACACCCAACAAGCAAACTGTAAATACAACATGCCAACTTAAAATAAATGCCAAGAAAAGGATTAGTAACTTAATTTGGGAATTTTACGGATTCGAAGAGATGTGGGTATTTCTTATTCATATTCTCCTCATCTTCCCAAGTGTCTTCCTCAACAAACTGATTTCTCCACAGAACTTTGACTGATGCTGTCTCTTTTGTTCTCAACTTGCGAACTTAACGATCAAGAATCTGAACATCAATCTCCTCATAAGATAAACTAGGCTTCATATCAATATCTTTAGTAGGTATGATAAGTGAAGGATCTCCCATTCACTACTTCAACATGGAAATATGAAATACTGGATTGACCGCTGCTAACTCTTGTGGTAGCTCCAAGTCATAAGCTACATTAACGATCCTATTGGATATTCTATAAGGGCCAATATACCAGGGACTAAGTTTCTTTTTTTTTTTACCAAATCTGATAACACTCTTCATGGGTGAAACTTTCAAGTATACCCAATCATTTTTATCAAATTTTAACTCCCTCCTCCTAACATTAGTGTTGGATTTCCAACGACTCTACGTTATTTTCAACCTCTCTTGAATAACCTTAACTTTCTCCATAGCTTGATGAACTAAGTCTGGTCCTATCAACCCAACTTCACCAACCTCGAACCACCCAATAGGAGATCTGCATCTTCTCCCATAAAGAGCCTCATACAGAGCCACTTGGATGCTAGAATGGTAACTATTGTTATTAGAAAACTCAATAAGAGTTAGGTGATCATCCTAATTACCTTTGAAATTAGTCACACAGGCACTCAACATATCTTCTAAGGTTTGAATAGTGCATTCTTCTTGACCATCTGTTTGAGGATGAAAAACAATAGTCAAGTTTAACTTTGAACCCAAGCCTTTCTGAAAAGATTTCTAGATCTGTGCAGTAAATTGTGCACCTCTATCTAATATAATCAAAACAGGGAATCCATGAAGTCTTACTACCTCTTGAATGTAGAACTTGGCATAATCCTCTGCTGAATGGGTAGTCTTTACCCGCAAAAAGTGGGATGATTTGGTCATTCGATCCACAATCACCCAAATAGAATCATGTTGCTTGCGAGACCGTGGAAAGCCCGTAATGAAATCCATATTAATTATCTCCCACTTCCATTCCGAAAGTTCTATATTCTGAGCCATACCACCGGGCCTTTGGTGCTCTTCTTTAACTTGTTGACAATTCGGGCATTTAGCAACGAACTCAACAATACCCTTCTTCATAATATTCCACCAATATACTTCTCTCAAGTCACAATACATCTTTGTGGAACCCAGATGAATGGAATATCTGGAGCTATGAGCTTCCTCCATGATCCTCTCTTGGAGTTCATCCACCCTTGGTACAAATAACCTACCTTGATACCTCAATATGCCATCTCCCCCTTGTTAAAAAGCCATTACTTTTTGCTTATGAACATTTGTCTTTTATTCAAGCAAAATAGGATCTTAGTCTTGCTTTTCTTTCACTTCTGACACTAATGATAATTCAGCCTCATTCATCACCACTACTCCTCCTTCTATGGAATCCATTAATCGAACTCCTAATCATGTAAGTTTGTGCACATCTTTAGCTAACTATCTCTTTTCTTCCTCAACATGGGAAATACTACCCATAGACAACCTGCTCACGGCATCAACAACAACATTAGCCTTACCTGGGTGATAGAGGATACTCATGTCATAATCCTTGAGTAACTCGAACCACCTACTCTGTCTGAGAGTAAGCTCTTTCTGAATAAACACATACTGAAGGCTCTGGTGACGGGGAATACATCTACATGAACACCATAAAGATAATGACGCCATATTTTCAAAGTAAATACTATGGAAGCCAACTCTAAATCATGTGTTGGGCAATTCTTCTCGTGAACTTTAAGCTATCTGGAGGCATAAGCTAAAACATTACCATTCTGCATTAACACACAACACAAACCAACTCTGGATGCATCACAATATATTACAGGTCAATACTAGGGCAGTAGTCAACCTCTTTTTCAATTCCTGAAAGCTTTTCTCACAATCTTCAAACCATTGCAACTTTACTATTTTTTGAGTCAACTTGGTCAAAGGGTACGAAATAGATGAGAACCCCTCTACGAACCTTTTTAATATCCAGCCAACTCTAAGAAGTTACTAATATCACTTGGAGATGTGGGTGTAGGCCAATTCTGTACTGCCTCTATTTTTTGAGTATCAACTCTAATTCCATCAATGGAAACAATGTGGCCTAAGAATGCCACAGACTAAGCCACAACTCACATTTAGAGAACTTAGCATACAACTCTCTATCCTTTAGAGTTTGTAGAACTATTATGAGATGGCTAGCATGATCTTCCTCATTCCTTGGATAGATTAGTTTGTCATCAATGAACACGATAACAAACATATCTAAAGAAAGATTTAATACTCTATTCATAAGGTCCATAAACGCTGGATGTACATTAGTTAAACCAAACAACATGACCAGAAACTCATAATGACCATAACGGGTCCGAAAAGTTGTCTTTGGAATATCACATTCCCTTACTCTTAACTGATGGTAGCCCGATCTGATGTCTATCTTAGAGAAACAAGTCGTACCCTGAAGCTAATCGAAGAGATCATCAATTCTTGGAAAGGGATACTTATTCTTGATAGTAACCCTGTTCATTTGACGGTAGTCTATACACATACACATTCTAAGAAAACTGTCCTTATTTCTCACAAATAAGACCGGAGCGCCCCAAGGTGAGACACTTGGTCAAATAAAGCCCATTTGAAGGAGATCTTTCAACTACTCTTTTAACTCTTTCAATTCAGCTAGAGCCATTCTATATGGTGGAATAGATATTGGACGAGTATTGACAAGAACATATATACCGAAAACTATTTCACTCTCAGGATGGACTCCTGGAAGATCATCTAGAGAGACCTCTGGAAACTCAATCACAACAGTAAGTGACTCAGTAAGAGGTGTCTCAACACAAGAATCATTAACTTAGACTAAGTGATAGCCACACCACTTGGAAACTAACTTTCTCCCCTTAAGGTACGAAATAAAATGATTCTTAGGCACTGATGAACTACTCTTCCACTCAAAGACGGGATCATTAGGAAACTGGAACTTAACAACTCGAGTTCTACAATCAATGGAGGCATAACAGGCATGAAGCCAGTCGATACCCAGAATAACATCAAAATCTACCATGTCTAACTCAACTAAATCAGCCATGGTGATCTTGTGATTGTCGGAAATGGTACAATCACGATAAACACTCTCAACTAGAATAGACTCACCAACAAGTGTAGAAACACTAAAGGGCTAACAAAGTTTCTCAGGAAAAACATCAAAATTCATCGCAACATAAGGAGTCACAAAATATAGACTCGCTCCTGGATCTAGCAAAGCATAAACATCAAAAGTAAAGACTTTGATTATACCAATGACAACATCTAGAGAATTCTCTTGCTCTTGACGACTAGTGATCACATATAGGCAATTTGCTCCTCCGCCAGTACCTAAAGTAGGTCCTCTAGGTGCAGCCCTATCTGGTGGAGAAACTAAAGAAGATTCCGGTCTATTGACCCTATTTCCATTTCCCTTCCTGTTCTTATGACACTCTTCCATGAAGTGACCCTCTTGACCGCACTTGAAACATCCAGTAGAGCCATCACGACAAGCACTTGGGTGGTTCCTACCAACCTTAGCACATGTAGGAGCCCCATTACCTCTATGTGCTACACTACCCTTAGACTGAGTAGTTCTAGCTTTGAAATTCTGTGAATTCTGACTATTATACTCAACTTTGTTCATTGATGCAGGTGCACTAGAAGATGATGGAGCAGGCCCCTTTTGATTATGTTGAAAGGAAGAGTGGTTCATATTACTTCTTTGCTGCCCGGAATCATTCCTTGTCTTAGCTTTCTTGTTTCTCAATTCTTCTCCATCCCTCAACTTCTCTTCCTGCACCTGCTGTACATATACCATAACTCTCACTATGTCCATGTCCCCTATTAGCATATCTTCCTTACTTGATAGAGGAGACAATCTAGCAAAAAACACACTCATCTTTCTCTTCATAACTGCAACCATCTTTGGAACATATCGAGAAAGTTGGGTGAACTTCAAACTGTACTCATGAACACACATAGGTTCTTGTTTAAGTGTAAGGAGTTCCCATACCTTGGCTTCTCTAAGTTCACGGGGAAATAAACTCCTAATAAAGAACTCTCGAACATAGCCCAACTCAAAACCGGTGCATCCTCAGACCTAATCTTCTTCCACTGGTCAAACCAAGTCCTAGCAATACCCTTCAGTTAATAGGCAACTAGTTCCACTTGCTCAACATTGGCAACGTTCATAACCTCAAAAACATTCTGCAATTCCTCTACAAAGTTCTCTGGATCCTCAGTAACACTTGACCCAGTGATCTCACAGATCCTTGAAGTATCAGCCACTTCCTGTCGAGCCCGTCTTTGTTTCCCAACTTGGTTAGTCACAACTTGACTTAGCATTAGGATTGCTTCTCGAAATTTAGCATTAGTGATCTCTCCTTGGGGTTGCACTTCTGTTGCATTAGTTACCCTTTGCTCCTCAACGTTCCTCATAGAAGGATGACCTCAGACAACTTTTCATCGAGGCATGATCTGAAAGACACGTACCGGCATTAGTTAGAATGAAGCTTTATAGAGATTAACTCTATCGCACGACATGAATATGAAAGAAGTGATATAGTTCCTAAATGTTGCAACCTCCTAATTATAGTTGTAGCGCGCTTCACACCAATATCTAGGACTCTACAGACAAGTCTTCATAGACTCCATATGACTCTTAAACTCTGTGCTCTTATACAATGTTTGTCACGACTCGAGCCTACACCCTGGGTGGGACTAGCACTCTAGAACTATTGCTAGAACCAAGCGAACCCTTGGCCTTACTTACTACTCAGTGGAAGACTTAAATAATAGGAAAATAGTCTAAAAAATTTAAACTAATGGAATAACTTAGAATTTCTTAAAAGGAACATTCAACTAGCCAAGGTGGCAACACAAGATTCAACATAAGCCAATAACAAGAAAATGATATATGAACTATCTAATTGTCCATGAAGCCTTTAACAAATAAGATGGATGTCGGGACAAGATCCACTACATCCTAATTAACAAACTATAAAGCAGTAAAAGGTGGTCCTCAGAAATCAAGGAGGCTCACCAACAACTCTGAAGCTGAACTAGAATCAACGAAGCATTGGATGCTGATCCTGGTTACCAGTATATGCATCATAACAATGATGCAGGCCAAATGGAATCAAAATATTGAATGTACGAGCATGCGAGGGGAATTATAAACAATACATAAACTTGAACTAGTATCTGAAAGAAACACTTACCTCAACTTTACTCAAACTCATGTATACTCAACGCAAATGCAGAATTAAACCAAATTAAATAAGAAATTTATATGAATCATTTAAAATAGTAAGAAACAACTAAATATACATATATAATAAAGTAATACAACTTTATTTGAGTTTCTCTAACCGACAACCATCACTTTGAGTTATTTGATGATACATCGTCTCACCCACGCTGCCAGAACTGTCCTATAACATGCCAAGATATAGAAAACCTCAATTAAGTTGATCCACTAGTCTATTCTAAGAAGAACTAAGGAATCATCTAAAAAGTATGACCCTTTCTACCCACGTTTGCTACATGGTTTATGGAGACATTGAGTTTTTATGGACTCGTCCCTGCATCGGTGCTCAATACTACTCCCAAAATAATAACATCATATTTTTAAAAACAAAAACTCTTTCTGTGGTTTGAGATAATTACTAAAAAACTAGCTCAAAGGGTCTCTTGGAAATCAGTGTTTCCTCTATCGTTTAGATGTGAAAAACATTTACTCTTTGGCAATACTTAGTTCCCATATACTCTTTTTGAAGAAATGAACTTCAATTGTTACTTTTACTTAACTTAAAACTCAAGTCTTAAAACAAGATTAAAACTTTGTAAAAGGCTTTTTGAAAGGACTCTAAGAACATTCTAGACTTGGGTCTTATATTTCATTGAATTTGAATTTATGGATTCAAGGTTACGATTCATGTTTATGGATGATTTGTAGGTGTTTAGAACTCATTTGGAGTAGTTAGAATCAATAAGAAGTGTTAGTACACTTTATAAGTACTCAAGCGGGATAAACGACGAAAAATGGGTTGGAGCGGACGGCCGTGGCGCACTGCTGGTGCGCAGCGCCAGCCTCTAAGTTCAGAGAACCAATTCTGGTACACTGCTGGCGTAGCGCTCCATTCTTTCTGGTGCGATGGGGATGCGTCGCGCCAACATCCCCGCCCAGGATAACTGATGAATTTTTCCTCTCGTTTTCTGACGTTAATTCGATTAATTTCGATTCGTTTTCTCAATATCTCTTTAGATTCAGGTACCCAAAATATATACCCAAGAATCGAACTCAAAGAAACTCTAATAATTGACATTAAACTCTCAAGAACTGCTCAATCTCATCCCAAATTCAAAAACGAAAGAAATTCCAGAACACAACACAAGAAAATCAAATTCTCAATCTTTTTAGGAAGAAAATACACTGAATTAAACATGTTTTGGCTTGGGTGAACCAACCCAACACTATATGAACTCATATACCTCGTAGGATCAAATCGTTGGCGAAATCTGCAGTCAATTCCTCAAAAAATCGAGGAATCTAAACCTTTTCTTCTCCTTT
Source organism: Solanum piurae (assembly GCA_029582685.1). Taxonomy (NCBI): domain Eukaryota; kingdom Viridiplantae; phylum Streptophyta; class Magnoliopsida; order Solanales; family Solanaceae; genus Solanum; species Solanum piurae. The sequence continues at coordinate 1,219 of JAJOOO010005585.1, read as the reverse complement.
CTCCTCTTGCGTTCTGTAACACCCCGTATCCGAAAATGGAGATTTAAGATTTTCTGGTGTTATAGGTGGCACTCACGGACACCATCCACGGACCGTTGATGGACTCATGGTCCGTTCTGCAGGTCCGTGACAGAAAACTTCCCCAGAACTCAGTAAGAGAATTTGGCTAAGTGTTGACCCACGACCGGACTTACGGTCCGTAGGTCAAGTCACGGATCGTAGTTCGTGTCCGTGGATCGATGCCCCTAAAGCCCAGCTTCAGTCCCGATAGACGGTTGACTAGCATGGATCGTCAATCGATCTACAGTCCGTAGGTATGACCGTAGATGAGAGTCAGTAGCCAGTTAGCTGAAAATTATTGATGGGTCAACTTCAGATGGTCATACCTTTTAGCACAAAATGAATTATGTGTTCCACGACCTATGGTATGATATATAATTGAATTATCTTTCCAACGCCACCGAGTTTGCTAAATTCCGACTTCCGAGTAAAACGTTATGCTCGTTTTAGTGAAGCCCTGTCGGGCAGACCCGACCTACAGACCCAATCGACGGACCGTCGATTGATTGACGGACCGTAGGTCCAGTCCGTCGGTCACTCCGACAACAGTTAATTCAGGGGTCTTTTGGTCTCTTCCTATTTCTTTTAACCCCTAAGATACGTCGTTTAAACCCTAAATCATGAGATGTTAGTCAGTTTAAGCCTAGAAACATAACTAGAACTTACATAAGTCAAATCATTAATCAAACTTAGAAGAATTAGAACGCTAAGAAGAGAAAATAGGTCAAGAACCCTAGTTCAAGAACGCAGCAAGTTTTCTTCAGTTCCAACCCCAATATCGAAAGATTTCTCCGTGGAATTCTTCACCAGGTATGTGGGATTTCACTAGTGGGTTCCTTTCACCCATTGGGTCCCTAGAATTCAGTCAGTTTCTTGATTCCCTTATTATAAATAGACCTAGGGTTTCTAGAATTACAACAGATCATCATGAATTAGTTATTAACATGTTCCAAATCAGATTATCATGTTATTTTTCAGTTTATTGCATAAATTTTAGAACCCTAGCAATGTATTTCTTTAGTTCTTGAATTACACATGCTAGGTCAGATATTTCAGTATTCAGTTATACATGCCTCAGTTTATGAATGCATCATTATCAGATTAATTGTTGCATTCTCAGTTTGCATGTTCAGTTCGAGCTATCCAGTATTTACAGAAA
>JAJOOO010005584.1:0-34651 GCA_029582685.1 Solanum piurae | reverse complement strand
GGATTCATCACAGCAAAGGTATCTTCACAGTTAGCTCTGCCTACAAGAACCTGAATCAAATGGGGACTCAACTCAGATTTTTGCCTTGGAAGCTTATCTGGAAAGTCAAAATTCCATATCAGGTGGCAGTCTTTACTTGGTTGGTAGTTAAAGAGGCGGTACTAACACAGGAGAATCTAATGAAGAGGGGAATACATATGTGTCCTAGATGTTTTTTTTGTGAGCTACAGGCAGAGACAATCAACCATCTGTTTCTTCATTGCAAGGTGGTCAGACAATTGTGGCACTTATTTACCAGCTTCAGGGGCACAAACTGGACCATGCCACAAAGGGCAAGTCAGGCTATAGAAAGCTGGAACACTGAAGGCAGTGGCTGTACAGACCAAAGCAGATGGAGTATTGTCCCAGCAATGATTTGGTGGACCATATGGAAGGAAAGAAATATGAGATGTTTTGAGAGTATTAGTAGTCCCTTACATAGGATCAAAATGAATTGCATAATCACTTTTTGCTATTGGTGCAGTTTGGAGTATGTAGATGATCCTATAGCTGTTATAGATATCCTAGGTTCTTTGTAAGATGAAGTAGGATCTAGTTTAATTTTGTTTTGAGAACTCGCAACTGTATGTAGCACCATGATGTAAATTTGGGATCCCAGCCTTTAGTGCTGAAGATTAATACACAAAACTGTTACCTTTGTCAAAAAAAAACACTTCCTGTAAAAAAAAATCGTCAAATATTCTAAGGAAATATTTTTTGACTTGGATAACCAAGTAGTGGCCACTAATTTATAGGTTAGAGTTACATCCCAGTGATTTTATTTATCTAGAACTACGTTCCAGGCCATTGAAGTCCAAATAATAGCAGGGGGTCGAAGTCAATAGCTCTTAAGTGGTCTTCCAATGGAAATGTTTGACATGACGGCAGCAAAGTATAGGTTCTAAATGATCAAGACGCTTGAACCGTCTTGAACATAAATTTCAGCCCTACTAAAACCAAAAGAAACCGATGTATCATCAACTGTTAACTTCCAAGGATAAGGACATCTTTTTTTTTTACAAGGACAAGGAAATATACATTGTGAAACCCATAATAACGTTAGTTTTAATTATTTGTTTTCTGACTTGATAACCGTAAAAAGTTCTTAAAGGTCCAAAAAGAAATCAAATCAAATTGTTACCTGATACAAACATAAGAGATCGATTGACGAGCCGATGATATTGTTTACGGCTTCTTCCCGCTTCAGTTTCAGGGATGCTCAAATGTGGATGTTCTGCTGCATTAACTATCCTTCGGAACAAATTACTGAAATCCCCAAGCTTCGTGCTGATGGGTATAGGAGCTTCTATCCCTAAATCCTGGCTAACCTATTAAACAAATTCATCACGTAATTAGCAAATATCAAATTATACTAAAAATGTGTACTGCCTAACAACTTAGATAATACATCATGTAGGTTTAGCCTCTACAGAAGATAAATTACACCAGGAACATGGATATACTCAAATCACATGCAGCAGTACTAGCTGAGCTTCACTCTTCAAGAAAATTGTTTTGATATGGTGCAGCAATCACAAAAGTAAATGTCACGCAGGTAAAAGGCATTTCACTAAAAATGTCAGGAGATAAATAAATTGAACCTGAATATAAAATTACTACTTGACAAAAAATATACTCAATTCTTGATGGTATGTAGGATAGATACCCTGGTAGAATCTTGAATTTCGGTCAAATAAGGCTCCAGATCATCTTTAGCTGCTACAATGAGACAAGGCATCTCATACCCAGTGGCTTCTCCGTGGCTGGCAACATCCACCAGTAAATCTGCTGCTCTCTTCCAGGAAGCTTCACGAGAACTGGACATAAAAGGTATTAAGATGAGCTACTTCGCAAATGCAAGGAACAACAGTGAAAAGGAAAAAAAAAAGTAAGAATAGAATATGTGGCGGAATTATAATGGTATGCTGTTCCCTCTCCTCATCTCTATTTCCTTTCTAAGGTAGAAGTAGTTCAGCAGTTGAGTAGAATACAACATGTGCTGTGCATAGAGTGGTTGCATTTAGTTATCTAGACGAAAAATAAAACAACATAGCGCCTGTAAATCTACCCCCCAAAACATGCTGAATGGACTTACACCATTTACTGGTCAACTATCTCTTTCTCCTTTCTTGGTATCCTTCTTGTATATAGCCAAGATGGCCTTGTCATTATCAATGAAATATTTTACCTGATCAAACATCAAACTAGTTAACCATCTCTCACCTCTTTCCTTTTTACCCTTCTGACATGTCTGTTTTGAAACATTTAAAGTGTCATACTACTTTACATATTACCTAGAAGTCCTCCGAAAGGTAACAATAACTACAACCAACTAAACGTACTGCCACCACCACTGATCTGGACCCTTATAGCTAATCATATATATCAAAAATTGTAAATGTGTCACCTGCATCTTTCTGTAATCAATTTTCATTCACACCCCACACCCAACCCCATTTTGTATCTTGCTATTTTACTGTCTTATTTTCTTATAATCCCGCGTCGACTACTTTCTTTTTAGCCTAGGGTCTACCAGAAACAACTTCTCTGGATTATACTGGGTATGTCGCTGTTGTAGTTAACTGAATTCTAACACAGCTGAAAGTGTCAAACAGAAATCAATGAAAAAGAATAACTAGTAATGCATGCAATGTTGTGTTTCCAAGTCAAGAACAAAATAAATAGGATGATTTGTGATCAGAGGACTAGGTAAAATATAGAAATTTCAGGAAAACAACAAAAAATCAACTTGAATCAATTCAGCAATGATGCATTTAAGTCACCTGTCATGGACAAAAATAGCTATATCGCAATCTGCTAAAGCATCCTTGCTAGATAGAAGCTTCTTCACTTCATCTTCTGGTATCTCTCGTAGCACAAGAGATTTTTTAGCCCCCTGTCAATGTACAGAATAGCTGTTCTTATGCTAATGACAATTTTAAGAATCTGATTAAATTGCAGAGAACAGAAAATCCAACTACTACCAGACGCGGTAATAAGTAACCTGAAGAGAGACCATTACATCAAAACAACATTAGGATCATAAAAGAAATTATTTGAGGTATCGCTTGTATAAATGGAAATTTCACCTTATTAATTAAATTTTATGTACCTTTTCAGTAAAATAAACATAGGATCATAAAGTACATAAAAAGCATTTTCAGTAGCCAGGGTGCTCTTTACTATAAGTTCTTCAATATGGAAGTTAGGTTTATGAAGAGATCGCAAACTGTAAGAAAGAATTTGGTGTTTAAAGGAAAGAAAAACTTGCATAATATACAATATTTTAGGGAACTTATATGTGGGACATCACAAACAAATGCAACTTGAGGTGTTGTTAAAAACACTCCTTGTTTCTGAAGATCTGCACTCTACCTACGTTTTGAAAATCCATAAAACAAACCTCCACTACAATAGCATACACACTTTATACAGTGTTAAACTGATGATTGCATGCTCAAGAATATATCCAAAAACTACCTTGTAAATTAAGAACCTAAGGAACGTGTTATTGGTAACAATAAGAACGGTAAACATATGTAGAAGTTCATCTATATTTACAATATTTATCTTAATTGTGTTCAAACTTTCCTCCTTACGGGTAGGATTGTTGTAATCATGAATCGGAAAGGAGTATAATTACATCAAATTGGAGAGAGGTCAATGTATTTTTACCTGCAAGATATATTGAATTTTTTTCGTTATCCTACACGAGTGTGTTTGATTAATTCCTCCAATTCAATGAAATCATATCGTTTATTTGAGAAATTGTGGCCAATCCCCTTTAATCCTCAGAATCAGTAGGCTTTACCAATATCAGTTTCAGCACTCATGACAGCCCCAACACTTGAAAGAAAGACAAGGTCAAACTCCTGGTGAACTCCAATAAAAATATTTTGCCTCCCAACTGCCAAACGAGCTCCTTTGGTCCCAAACAAATTTTACTTTTTGGCTTCAATGTCCTTATCCTCTATAACCATTTTTTGTCTATTTACCTGTGCATTCCGACACTACCTCAATCGTCAGAAAGCATATATTTCGCAACGACTATAACTTATATTCCTCAACAACAACTGCAAAGTGGATATAATTACATAGAAACATGTTTCCCCACCACCATATATAATTAGTAAATATTTATGACATCTTATAACAACTCAGTTTCAGCGATCTTTCACCAGTCCAGGTTATTTTAGCACGCTGTCTTGCAAGACCTTTCCAGATTTACACTACCTATCACTTTTTTTAGTAACAGTGTTGTCTAGAGCCAGCTTGCGCATTTACACGACCTATCATTATCTAAACACAATGACTTAATGCTCCAAGAAGATCAGTGAAGCTGAGAATTTCTTATGAATAATCTATTTGAACAACTATCTCTTGGACCAATCGTCAGTTCTAGGCAACTCATTGTCGACGAATCGCAAAAGGTAACTTCTCACCATGTTTCTTTTAACTTCACATTCTTTTGCTTATCCATACTCAGCCGTGCACATGATTAGAACCAATAGAACTAATAATCAAAAGATGCAACATTATGGTGTAATACCATGTTCATAGCACATTGTATTTGCACTACCTATCACCTTTTTTTGAAAACAGTGTTGTCCGAGCAATCTTGTGCATTTACACAACCTATCATTCTCAGAGCTCTAAACACTCAATGACTTAATGCTCCAAGAATATCAGTGAAGCTGAGAATTTCTTATGCCAAATCTATATGAACAACCATCTCCTGGACCAGTCGCCAGTTATAAGCAACTCATTGTTGACAAGTTGTAAAAGTTAACTTCTTGACATGTTTCATTTAACTTCTCATTCTTTTACTTTTCCATACTTAGTCATGCACATGATTACGGCCAATGGAACCATAATCAAAATACACAGCATTATGGTGTAATATCGTGTTCATAGCACCGGAGTAAGCATAGAGCAGGAATGTTATTCTTGCAATCAGTTTTTCATTTTCAACATTAACCAAGAAGAGAAGTACCACACAGGTATGTACCAGATATCTGAATATACATAATGTAAAATCAAAGGATTGTTATGCTCTTTCAATCAGTAACTCAATCTTCTCTTTTCCCATTCTTTTAACTAGTGACAATATCTATCTATCTGTAACTTTTTCTTTAAACCAACCAAAATAATAAGATCTTTTTGAGAAAGCTTTTTTGAAAAAAATTGAGAACAAACCAAAAAAATAAGATCTCTTACCCCTAGATCAACAACATTTACTGCATATTGATCGCCAGTAGTTGATTGGTACTCTTCTGGGAACGGCCTGCATCACAAATTACAGGAAACGTAAATCAGATAGGTACAACAAAAAATGGACCATCAAATCAAAATCTTTCTCAATTAAAGTGGAGGAAAGCGAGTTTGATGTGCAACAGCTTCAGAAGAGAAACCTTCCAATAAACGAATTCAGAATGGCTGATTTTCCAGCCTCTTTTGGCCCAAAAACAAAACACTGATAGACATTTCTATCTGATTGCTGCTTCTTGCGATCTAAACGTCTTCTTCGAGTCACACGAATAGCAGACGAAGGATCACCAGCATATCCAATATATATAAGATTCTCCACACTATAAATGGGATCAAGAAGTGTCATCAATGCCCACTGCATCCACGGGATAGAAAGAAACATCAAAACAATAGCATATGGAAACACATAAGCAAAGAAAACAAACAGAATCATATAAGGCAGCTTAAATATTAAAATTCTGATCCCTGGCACAAGATCCAATAACAGTGACAGGTTTAGAAATTGGCATGTTCATCAATTTCTACACAGCCAAAATATTGGTTTTTTGAAGTTACACCATTACGAATCCAATCAATCCCAAACCAATTAGGCCAGCTATACATATCTTATACAGTGTTCAATATTTAGAGGATCCATCATAACTATTTTAGCACTGGTCATGCACCTATCGCAACCCTAAACTTTTTTTCAATCTTGGGGCCAACCATGTGTACCTCACATTTGTAATGCACAAAAAATACTGAGCCTACCTAAACAGACCCCTAAAGGAAGAATATGGCAAGTATATCAATCCATAGAAACTACACCCTTCACTGGTGTTTCCACTGCCCACAAGAATACATTTATAGCATGTCATAGTGTATCATTTTAAAACAGACAAAATATACAGTGCAAGTTAGCAAAAATGCTCCAGTAATATGCACCTCTGAAAGAAAACCATCAACAGAGAGTCCTCCCAAGGCATCCTTCTCTGCAGCATCCTTATACGGAGCATCACTCCAGGGGCTGATATAAGAAGATGATCAAAAAACAACAATCAGTTAGTATGATATGCGGCTTCAAATTCACCAATTCACCTTTTTTACTCCTAACCCGTGCATTTATGATAATGGGCAACCAACAGAATATCATGGTCATAATTAGCTTTCCTGATTGGTAAAAACAACATGATCATAGTCTATTGAAACTTTATTTTATCCACCATACTGTTTTCTTAATATAAGGTTATTCACTATAATTTTTTTCAATAACCTAAAAAGGCCACTCTGTAATTATTGTTGAAACTTTCCTAGAATTATCAGTTCCATAGATCTATGTTTGATAGTTGCGATAGCTTTTTTTGCCTTCCTGGGAGTGGTAACCTCTTTGTAATGCTTGCATCTTCTTGATGCTTTTTTGTTAGTGATATTCTTCTTATTTCATCAAAAAATAACCTAAACAGGAGTAGCTACTCCAAGTGAACCAGAACCTATCACTTCTCACTATAACTTCTTAACAGCTCCAGCATCAAGAACGTAGCTCATATGAATTTTCGGCAGGCCTGGAAAGGCATTTTCCCCTCTGTCAACTAGAAACCACAAATACATCACCACTCAATATACAAACCAAAATAAAAGCCTATCATAATATCAAATCATTTTTCCTCATCTTCAGTAGCACAATCAAAAAGGAAATAACCAAGTAGTAAAAGATATTAGGAAAGACAGATTACTTCTCTGGAGCAGTGGAAAACAAGTCATCAAGCTCATTGGATCGAAGAGCACCATCCTGATTAAGATAAAAAAAAAGTTGTTAAAGTTGTAGATGACAAATAACATCATTAGAGTGATATTTCATATAACAGTTTAACCTCTAAGCAACCACAATCAATATAAAAACAAATAACTGGCAAAGAGCTGAGTAAGTAGCAAGAATCTTTTCTAAAAAAAAATTTAAAGAACTGTTGCTCGGACTATTTTAAAAATGGCAATAGGTGCGTGTCGGATCCTCCAAAAGTAGTGCATTTTCGGAGGATCTGACACGTGCGCAACAATTTTGGAGAGTCCGGGCAACATAGAAAAAAATAAAACAATTAAGGCATGGGCAACCTAAAAGAGCAGATGAAGGAAACAACAAAACCTGTAAATTCATTAGCCATTGCACCTTTAATGGAATCTACTCCCCCACTCCAAATCCAAGATACCATAAACTCCCTTTTCAACAATAAAAGTGTATTTGGTATGCCATATGAACCATTTTCCATGTCGAGATGTTTGGTTGCCTAATGTAATTTCTGCTCAAGAAAACATATATCAGTTTCCTCTACGACTATCTCAATTCTTGCTCCATGTCATTTGTTTTAACCACCACACAAATACTCGAACTTTCAACACTCAAAATTATCGTTGTAACACATCTTACATTCCCATTCCTCAACCTATTTCCAAGTTACCTAATTTGATGTCCAACCAAGGCGCCATGAAAGATTGTGAAATTAGCATCCAATATTTTGCGCGAAAATACTCCATTGGAAACAACTCAATTATACTAAACAGACCCTATAAGAAAGAAACTTCAAACCTACATAGGACAAGCAGTCTCAACAAGACTCATAGATGAGATTGTTTATCAAAACTTCAAGAACTTGAGAGAGAAAATGTACATACACCATCAATGTCAAATGTGAAGAAGATTCTTCTGAGGAAGTCCAATGCATCATTGGTCAGCTCCACACTCTACAGGAGGGCAAGGATACTTCAGTATTTCAAAGTGAACGCTCACAGTTGTTACGTAGAAAGACGAATCATTGAAATCTTAAGCTGGCAGAACATCACAGCAGTTAGAAATGAACAAACAGTCCAACAGATAGTGTGTGTGTGTGTCAACGGAGGCATAATTTATAAAGAACCTTTCAAACGAATTTGATTACGGAATACATCTTTGAAAGGTAAAATTAGTTAATGGTTGAAAGGCTCAAAAGCCGAATCCGAATCTAGGGGTGACCATTGAATAAGTTCCTTCGGCTTGAGCTGGTTTTAAAAGCACAGAATGTATTTTCACCATCACATTCTTCGAATACAGTAATTTCTACGGTAGCACCATGAATGGTGCGTAGCAAAAGCAGCGCCTAATACGCCGAACTCCCATATGAAAGGGGTTCAATCAAGGTCTTATTCATTTTATTTTTATTTTTATTTTTATTTTTATAACCGAGAAATCCATCTGTGACCCGCCCTTTGGACCAATCACAGCCTTCTAAACTCGGTGGATAATGGGCCCGCCCCTCTACCCTTCTCCACTTAAATACCAGGCTTTTTATTTGAGGTAAACTTGAAATTGTTCAAATTGTGTAACCATCAATTGTTGACACTGGTAGGAAAACCCAAAGTTATTTGATATAATTCAATTTGTGAAGAACATAAGTAGAAAGTTCATATTCTTTGGTCATTGATAAACAATTTGTTGTGCAATACTCAACGCAATTATTAAAAAGAAAACAAAAGATTCAAACTTGAATATTATTTCCTTTATTGTATCAATGATATTCCCTCCATCCATCTTTATTTGTACAGTATTGACTTAGCACATCCCTTTAAGAGGCATAAATAGAATGACAATTTACTATATCACCCTATGCATATAATATATCCAATGTTTTGGAAATACATTGGGGCAATGACTATAGTTAATAATAAAGATAAATTAGGAACTAACTAATAAATTATTTCTTGGTTTTCTAAACTTGACAAGTAAAAGTGGACATCTCTTTTAGTATAGGAGACAAGTAAAAGTGAACGGAAGGAGTATTATTGTTTAAAAGGTGTTACTTGAGCAGAGGGTCATCCCGAAACAGTTTCTCTATCTCTACGAGGTAGGGGTAAGGTCTGTGTACACTCTATGTTGTTGTATTGTTTCAAAGATAAATTTATTGAGAGTTCTTTGATTATTTCTCCCATGAGCCAGGGAGTTAATAGATCTTCCGTTCCTAGGGGAAGAGGCAATGCCAACTAGATGCTAAATAGAGAAACATACATGCCATACAAATGAACAAACCTGAAAAAAAGGTGAAGGCAAAATCTGAAGCTGGAGATCTACCACCCACGCAAAAAAAAAGTACAAGGCCAAGAGCATAATGGGAGCAATAACTGTTAAGGATAGTGCAGAAGTTTTTGACTCCCGTTGTCCGGTAAGAATGAAAGGAGACAAAGGAAGATGGAGAGGGAAAAAATGGAATCTCGAGTAAGAAAAAGCATAGGAAGTTCTAACTTCAGGTCCATTTCAGGGACAAACTTGCCTGGTCGGGATGTCTCTTGATGGGGGGAGGAAGCTGATCCTCACTCAGCCTGATCTCGTTATTGTAGCCAAATTTTCGCAGGACAGTCCAGGTTGTCTCCAGACGCCCTTTTTCAATAAACAGTGCATGAAGAAAGAGGAAACCTGTCAATGTAAGACCCTGTTCATTGACACCTTCCTGTAATTTTTCTTGCACGACTCTCTTAACACCAACTATTTCAGAAGGCTGTAGTGGAGCATTGAAGCATTTGACCTACACGATCATTGAATGATAACAAAAACGCACAAATTCAAAAGTTAGTCCTCAGATAGCACAAGTCAGTGGCTAGTCTACTGACTAGAATAAGTTAAACTAAATCTATGAAGTATATGACCTGAAAATCATTCAACTCTGCATCACTTAGGGCACCATCTCTATCAAGATCACAAAGAATAAATATTCGCTTCAAAGCCCTAACACATCGAGGCTTTAAAGTTTGAGCCTCCTGATCGAATAGTGGAGCAGTTGGATGAAGCACGGCTTTTTGTGCATAGTAGAAAACCTCAGGAATCTGCACGCATTCCATTTATGAGCAAAAGGAGAGAAATAATTCATCTGGGCAACTTACAAATAACACTTCTTTACTCAAAAGGAGGAAAAAGGGACACGATCAAAATTCAGACCAGGAGAAAGACCAAATTGTCTGACAATGAAAAGATTCTGTAGTCATTTTAGCTTGACAAAGTGATGATGCCAAGACAAAGTAAATTGACTTACCTGTATATGTCTAAATGCTGAACATTCAATACATGTTTCGATCTCTCGAAATTGTTGCATGATTGGTGACATCACCTGCTCCAAACTGACAGGGTACTGTTCATCCCTCTTATCTAGCATGCAACCCACGACAACAACAGGAACCCTAACCTGCACAATTATGTAGTCCACAACACATTAGTAAAATGCAAAAACAAGTTTGTCGGAGAAAAAATTAATGAGTTAACTACCACAGTTCTAGAGCAGTCCTCCCAAGGATATGTTGTGCAACATTCCTGACAATTTACAAGATGAGTTTACTGAATACACATATTCTTGGTACAAACCTCCAATCTGCGGAGTTCAGGAAGCCAGAAAGTACTCAGCCGATCAAGAGTCGCAGGCTTATCACAAGCGTAAGTTAATACAACTGCATCAGCTTTCTTCAGCTCTTCCACAAGTTTACCTCTATTTTCAGGACTGTGTAACATAGATAGACATCAGAACTGAACCAAAAGATTTCATATGTTATTTCACATATTATAACTAGCTACTGTTAGAGGAGTGAAAAATATCCCAGATAAGCCACAAGACGTACCCAGACATGCATATACATTAATCTCGCACATACAAAAGACATTTCAGCTCTATGCACAAACTTTCTGTAAGTAAAGATTTATAGGCAGGTCTGATATAAGACAACTGGATCAAAACAAAGGGCCAGGTATATAAAACCACGAAAAGGAAAAAAGCCATCTTCGATCTTTCTGGAACATGGTGAGGGGAGATACTTGCCCAAAAAATGAAATAGACACAAGGTATATGCAACTTAACAAGTATCATAGACACCATCACTAGCCAAGAAATTTAACAAAACACAATCACTAGCCAAGAAACAAACAATAAGAAGGTAGAGAAAGGAATCTGATAGGCACCTAGAAGACGTATCAATAATAGTTACAGGTACTTTATCAGGATAGATATCATCAGGGAGCCTTGTAGGCGGCAACACCGGAGGGACATTGGGCGGATAAGTATCAGTGGCGGCTGTCAAGATCAAGCTAGACTTTCCAGTTTTAGCATCACCTGCAACCACTATCCTAACACTTGGGGCATCACCCTTTCCAGCAGCTGAACCACCTCCTGCCATTCACTCACTACTCTTTCGCTCCTTCTGTACAGACACAAACAAAAACAATCAATACCACCCTTTTGGAGGGTCTTCACTAAAACAATAGTCATGTCAAGATTTGAAAGATAAAACCCTAAAACCAAAACAAAAGAAAATCAGTCACATGTAGTTACATAAAAAGTACTTAGAGACCAAAAATCCCAACTGGGTATTCACCAAGAACACGAAACACGAAACGAAATAAAGAAATCAAGATTGTTCTATCTTCACCTACAAGTATTTAGGAATCAATATCCCAAACGAGTCTTCCCACTAAGCTATCAAGAAATCAAACAAGAAACAGGTATCGATTTCAAATGCTAAATCTCTAAACCCCAAACAAAGAATATAAGTATTTGGGTACCAAGAAATATACCTTTAGTGTGAGATTTGGAAATTCTTCAAGGGCCGAGGGGATGTTAAAATAGGCTGCTGGAAGAGGAAGCTTGGAGAAAAAGATTTTTGAGAAAAAATTGAAGGCGTATAGGGATATTTTTTGTTGGCTTAAAAGGGTTTTTGGGTGTGGATGAAGGGTTTGAGAAATGTTACTATACATTTTCATTTTAATTTTTTTACTAAAAATGTTCCAACAGGGCGGCCACGCTAAAAGGTTCGATTACTTGCTTGAGACATGTCTCATATGTCTTAATTACTTGTTCACACTTGAATTGAAATATTTATTAAAAAATAATTATTGATATGATAAATTTATTAATTTATTCTTATTAATTATTAAGTAGATGAATTAAAAATTTAAGATTTTCAAAAAAATTTACATTTTTAAAGTAATTAATTTAGGGTATAATAGATAAAAAAAAATTATTCTTTCTTAATTTATCAAAATGGATAAGTAATTAGCGACAACTAAAAAGAAAAAGTTGACAAATAATTAGGGACAAAGGGAATAGTACTTATATATGGTACCATAACATAACATTGCGTAATGACTTAAAATGTGATGCTTTTTTTTACTACTACTATTAGTTGGCAAGTTTGGCTATGAATTTTTTACTTTATTTCAAATTTTAGTCATTTGAGAATGAAAATTTCAGATACAATTTAAATTTGTATTTGAAATTTGAAAAAATATCATTATCATGCAAAGTATTATGCGCATAAACTTCCTACTTCGATTTGTTTAACATCTTAATTCTATGTATAAATTCCTCTTTAATTTGTGTAATTATATTTGTATCTTGTGTAATTATATGTTAGAAGATCTTTCAGTTTCGACTCCTTCAAGTATGGGTATAAAATTACACCACATATAGATATCATCACTCCTTATTAGAATTTCTTCCAATGCTTCTTTCAAAAGAGCATTAACACTTGCTCCAAGTCCTCTGCTTGGATGTGAGTGTTGGTCCATAATGACAATTCTAATTTTCTGATTACGATAACCTATGTACATTCAAGATTTAAATGAAAATTTGTCTCTATGGTCTGTATATCACTACGACAACAAAAGGAATCATTCACCCTCGTATTTAGCTCGATCATTTCTTCTGTGGTAATTAGCAATTTCCCTAGCACTGCTAATTGTATTATTACTGTGTGCCTTGATTGAACTATTGATGCCCATATTAAGTCTACAAGCTTCATGCCTACTATTCTGTATAATCCCATTAATTGGAGATAGTTGGTTGTGATGGAGTAAATTTCAATAGTCGTTAATTATAAATATTCTTAAAAAAAATAAAAAAATAAAAAAATTATATATAACTTATCTAAATATCATCGGAGTGGAAGGAGATGGGAGCGAGGTCATGGGAGTGTTTTGGGGTGGAATGATCAAAAGTAAATTTTGAAGGCATTGAATAAATAAGAACGATACAATAAACATAAACAAATTATTACCGTATTGCTTTCAAAAAAGTTTTTTTTAGGTTTTATATAACAAATATATCACACATTGTCGATCATAATGAGTAACACAACATTAACATCAAAAGAAACAACGAGCTTCCCGTTCAATTCTAAAACAATATGAGAAAGTTGAGACCCATCAACAAGCCCATTAGTAGATGACAAAGCAAATATTTGTTCCAATTATTGTTTAATATATATTTTAAATTATTACATTAAGGACACGTAGCTATAAGTTTATACTTATTGACTATTATTGTTATGATATTATAATATTATGTGTGATTTAGCATTTTCTATTGTCATTGTGAATACGTTATTGAAAATCTTTTGCTCGAGTGATTATTCATATTTTGATCCGACAATTATATTATTTGTCACTCCAAAACTAAGTAAAAGAAAATCAACCCCATTATTAAAAAAAATGACATAAACATGCTCTAAATAAATTCAATTATTTTATTGATCATTAATGATTTTTATTATTTGTTTAATTTTGTTATTTAATAAATCAATTTTATATTAATTTTTAATCTTGTTGCTTAAGAAATCAAATTCACCCTTTTGTATAATATGTTAGATCAAATGTTGATCATCACGTCAAAGTTATAGTTAATGTCAAAGGCATAATGGTTTATTTATTGAACAAAATTTGTCGAGCAATTTTTATGTTTAATTATGATTGTATGGTTCGTTTAGGTAAAATACTAACATACACCATTCGTAATTGTTATAAACATCTGTCATACACCTGACATAATATTTGTCGGTATAATCAAAATCATGACTTTAATTTTAACATCACCTCTTATGAACAACAAATGCATTTGTTGATGGCCAACGGTGGAATGATTGATGATATTACTCTTGATAACTAGAGAAAATCATAGGCGGCGTGCAAAAAACATAATGTGTGTAAATAAATATAACTAAAGTCAATTTTCTCTACAATGAGGAAGGAAAGTCATATGGATGTCTTGTCCATGTTATACCTAAAGGGGTCGTTTGGTAAAAAAATTAATCATGTAAGGATTTATAACACAATGATTAGTATTGTATAAATTAGTAATATATGAATTGTTTTTTTATTAAATGCTTGGTTCATTATTTCCTATCTAGTCTCGTGTTTGCTTTAAAACTTTACAAACAATTTCTTTTCAACTATATCCTCAAATTATTATGAAATTTTCTATTTTATATAATTTGATCAAGATAGATAAATGTCAGACATTATTATTTTTTATGGCCTTCTAACTAACTATAGTAAAAGAATAATTTTATCGTCATGTTTGCTAATTTCCCACTTGAATTATTTTAGGGCAAATATTTGTCATCTTAATTAATTGATCACTCATAAAGCGTTAATTTTGAATTTTAAAAAAGATAGACCATCTACTTAAAAATCGAAAAACAATAGCAAAATGTAATAAATCATCCACGTTTACACAAAAAATTGCAAGTTGTAGTTTTGATATGTATACAATTTTATATATTGTTTAAACAATTAATAATTAGAAATCCGCATATATATTATCAAATAATATCAATTAAGATTACAAACGTAATGTGATCCTATACTTTAAAATAAAAATAAAAATGTAATGAAGTATTTCATTTTATTTTTTTATCATATAAAAAAGACTAGGGAGACAACGAATTTTCGAAAAAGTGATAGTTTGGAAATAGTTCTCTTAATTATTTTTCTATGGGATGTACAATTTTGTAAAGTTTGAAATTCTAGGATTCTAATACCATGTTAGTGGTTACAAAAGAGAAAAAAATCTTTTGACTACTTATAAATTGAAGGAAAAATTGTACAGAATGGCAAATTTATAATCTAAAATAAATGGAGTAGCTATTGTTTGATTTAATTGCGCCTCGTAGCATACGTCTGCCAATCACCTCTCTCTCTCTAAATTCTCACTCGCCACTCTCCCTTTCTCGCTCGCTCCCTCTGTGCTTGCCTCTCTCGCTTTATACAACAGAATTGTATAAATTGTATTTCTGTTTGTATAAAGCGAGAGAAAATTGTATATACACATACAAATACATATATATTCGTCATATACACTTACAATTATACAATAAAAATATTTTCCTGCCAGTTATCTTTTACCTTTCTCTCTTTCTCGTTTTATACAAACACATATTATACAATATAATGTAAAATTTATGTTTGTATAATGTATAATTTATGTTTGTATAAAGCGAAAGAAAATTATATATACACATGCAAATACATATATATTCGTCTTATACACTTATAATTATACAATACAAATATTCCCCTGCCCAGTTCTCTTTTGCCTTTCTCTCTTTCTCGTTTTATACAAACACAAATTATACAAATATAATGTATAATTTATGTTTGTATAAAGCAAAAGAGAGAGCGATTTTTGATATACAACTATTTTTGTCAACGATTTATACAAATGAGAGGTTAACAACAATCTATACAAATGGCCTGCCAGCAAAATTATACAAATCTGAAGAGGAGCCAACGAATTATACAATTGCTTCTTTTTGTATATATGTATAGCGAAATAGACATAGCTCAATTGTATATGTATAACGAATTATACATATATATGTTTGCTATGGAGTGCAATTATGCAAACTTTGCTATAACATACAAATATGGTTTTTTTTGTTTGCTATATGTGAAAGTTGCTCTAAATTGAGTAGGAAAAAATGGCTTCTTTAAATTTCTAATATGTAAAAAATAAAAAATTTCTTATATAAGGCAAAAAAATAAAATAAAATCATTAGTGCTCTCCAAAATCAGTTCTTATATTATTGTAATTTTCAGTCTAAGAATGACTAAATTCTTACAAGAATTAATATTAAATGAAATGTTTATTTTGTCCATTACTTACAACCTTTTCCCCTTCTAACATCATGATTAAGAAATACACTTTTACATAATGTTAAGAAAGTATAATTTTGACACTTTCTACAAGATGATAAGAAAGCATAAATTTTTTAGTATGTAAAAAAGTATTCTTTCTATAACATGATAAGAAAAAATATTTTTACTGCAAAAAAATATCTTTCCTACACCATAATTAGAAAATATACTTACCATTGAGCTATCAAACGTTTAACCAAAATTGGATTGATTTTGTTAGAATTTCCTTAAAAAGCTTCCCTATTTTATAGTACTATCATAAATGAGTTTGAAATCTCTCTTTAATAGAGTAACTAACAAAGATCTTCAAATTATAAAGCAACACATTAATGTTTATAAAAAAAGGAAAGTAAAAACATATTACCATTAACAAAACAAAATAAGAATTATGAAGGTTGATAATCAAATCATATGTTATATAAGAACATTAATGTTTATTTTTCATAAAATCGAGCAAATAAAAAGACGTGCTTAATAAATAAAAAGAAGTTTTTTAAACAGGCACGGAGAGGATAAGTAGGAAGGTCAAAGGAGTTGTGTAAAGCAAAGAAGGACCCCATCACCATCCAAATCAATCCACCTTAGGATATGGCACGTGGAAAATGCAAGAAAAACAAAATCATTTTGGCTATCACGTTTAATTTCTTCAATCTTCACTATAACAACTTTTTTTTGTCTTTCTTCAAATCTTTTATTTTTTCAAGAAGAGGATATCAAAATTAAATTACATATCTTGTACATATCATATCTAATAAAAAATAATAATAAAAATTATAAATCACAGTAATTAACCGCTTAAAAATATAAAGTAATTAGGATCAAAAGATCCAAAATGGAAATAAGTTAAAATGCTTTGGTATATAATCACGTAACACACGTCCCAAGAAGACCCATCATAGGACCCCACACCAAACGTATCACCCTTTTAATTGTATATATTTTCATAGCATAGGAGTTATAGCCGCGTTCAAAGCCGCCTACTTTTTTTTTCCTCACATACGTGTTTGTTAAAAGAACAATTATTTTCAAATTTGTATAAAGGTAGAGTCTTCAATTTTGATATCTTTGATTGTGGTAAATACAATTCTTGATTATATAATTTGTATAGTTTTAGAAAGAGAGAGAGGAAATGTCAGCTGATCTGGAATCTATATCAGAAGCGACTTCTGGAGCCATTGGAGCTCTAGTTAGCACTACTATCTTGTACCCTCTTGATACCTGCAAAGCTAAGTACCAAGCCGAGGTTCAAGCTCATGGTCTCCGTAAATACAGGTTTCTTGTTTTTTTTTTCATCTCGATTACCTACTTTTCTCTGATCACGGGATTTCTTTTTCTTGCTGTTTGATCAGATTTTTCATTGTCTTGTAGAAATGGGCAATTGTTTGTTTCTTTTTGTACGACGTGTTTGTGAATCTTGCTGTTGTTTTGTGTAGAAAAAAAAAACATGAATTTTCTATAAAGGGGTGGGAGTGGATCAACCAAGAACCCTTGATTGATAATCAAAATTTGGATCTTGAAAAAGGGACTTGTGCTTCAGATTGATCAACTGAAATTCATGTGTTTTTTTCAAGAATAAAAGTGAATTTTGTCTTTGGAAAAGCTTCCATGGCTTAATATAGATATTCACCTTTTAAAAATGTTTCTACTGCAAATCATCACATTATTCCCTTGCCTTTTTGGCTAAAAAGGCTTTCTTTCTACAGAATACTTATTTTGTAGTGAAACTTTTCGAAGTGATTTTGTCGGTAGACCTTTTAAAGTTCTAGCCTTTAAATTTCAATTGCTTAGGTAAGAGTTTTCAGTGTTTGAGATCTACAGGGAAAGAAAGGGATGCCCCAAAATTTCCCAAGTTATCAGGGTTAATGTATAACAATGGTTTGTTCTTTAAAGTTTGTAAGAAAATTTACAGCATTGAAGGAGGGTGGAATAGTCTGGGAATTTCTGTAGGAATCGACTTCTGTGAGAACTGAGTTATACCAGAACTCCCAACAACTTTGGGCATAAGTCAAAGGAAAAGTCCATTGCAGAGATTCAGTAGACCTTGTTAGCTAAGAGAGTTTTTCAAATACAGATATGAATTTTCGTCTGCAGAGATTCTTAAGAGTTGCATCAGTAGGAGTTAGTCTTCATCTTTTGTTGCCGATTAAGAGTAAACGTCCATAATGTGTGAGATTAGCTCTGTTGTTGGAATTATCTATGTTAACCTCATAAGTCACTATTTTCTTGACTTTTTATTCACTACTGAAACTTTATTGGCATGGTTGGGAATTGAGGTATTGCCTTCGTATTGATGTCCAGCCTTTAGAGTTTCCAGGCAAGAAGGTTTTGTCATTATTGTGCAAAAAGCAGTGTGGCTACAATGCTTGGTCATCAAATTTGCAGATGTCCAATCCGAAGAAATCTTGCTTAGTCGATTAAGAAAATTCCCTGATTCTGAGTAGACCAAACCGATGGGGTGCATGAGCTTTCTATTGCATCTTTTGCTTATATTAGAAGGTCTAAAAGTATCTCTACCTCCTCTGGTTCAGGGTCATTAGTGAGGCTTTAATTGATTGCAGACCTTTAGTTTAGGCAGTTCCATTTTAGAAGGGAATATTTTGAAAGCACACGATTTCTTGATTGAAGACGTCATCTCCTCTATTTTACAACTTTTAGTATGAGGAATGAAATTTCCCTCGTCTTCTCATGCAACTGGAGTGCATGATTCATGGACTTGGAGCTTTTTTGTGCAAACCCTTTGCTTCATGTGATAACACCTTCAGGGTGTCTCATCATTATTACTTCTTAAATGATAAATTTTTTCGGTTAGAAATCATCTGTTTTTTGTTTACCAAGATGGCTGATTGAGCTTATAGCCTAGTTTACTGTAATGAGTCCTGCCTAAATGCCAAGTTTAAAATCTCATTACTTACTACTCAGTTATCAACAACTGATGTTTTATTCTCGTGGTAGTGAGGAAGAGACAACTGATTTGAATATTGATTTTGATTATGACTGACCGCTCCTTCAAAGTTTGGAATTTATAATGAAGTCTGGGACTGAGATTCTTTTAGTTTCTTTTACTGTGTCTCTTTTTCCAATTGTTAATCTCATTGAAGTGAAATAACACATCTAGAATTCGTACATTGCAGATCCTTTCAGATAATGTGCTAATAATTATATTTGAATACACATGTTTTTGGTACCTCTTCCACTGTGTCTGTAAAAATATAGAGTATTATGCTTTTCCCGACATTGCTAATTTTGTCACTGATTCACTTTTGCCTTTCTGCAGTAATCTCTCTGATGTTCTGGTGGAGGCAATATCAAAAGGTAAGATACTGTCACTGTACCAAGGTCTGGGAACCAAGAACTTGCAATCTTTCATTGCGCAGTTTGTGTATTTCTATGGATATAGCTACTTTAAGAGACTCTATTTGGAGAAAAGTGGTTCCAAATCCATTGGAACAACAGCCAATTTGCTAATTGCAGCTGCAGCTGGCGCTTGTACAGCCATAACAACTCAGGTAAGAAGTTTGTATGCTTGCATTTGATTTATCTTGTTAAGTGACTTATTGGAAAGAGAAGAGCTTACTTTTTTTATAGCACTTGCATGTTGTGAGAAAAATACAGCCTAAGAGTGTGTTTTGAAGACGTATTTTATGATCAACAGCAAATGCTTCTTGAGGGACAAGCAAGCATTTTGTTCTTTTGGCTATGGTAAATGCGGTAATGCCTATCTAGTTGTTTCCAACTGAGGAGGGAACTAAGAAAAGAAATTGTTGAGACATTGAAACTAGTTTTATGCATCTTCAAATAATATGTGTCCTCAAATTTCCCCCAAGGAAAAATTGCAAAATTTTGGTTGCGCGTTAGAAGCAGTGCTCCTAATCTCAATCCTGCAACATAGACCAGTAAAAAATTAATGGAGCAACTTTCCAGGTTGTTCTTAGCTGCCCTTTGCAAAAGGTGTAGTGCAACTCTCTCAATTTAAGATTGTTGCTCTAAACACTAAATTTCTCAAATGTCTAATCATGGAGTGTGATAAGGTCATGACTTATGTATGATATAAGGGTTTTCTGTGTTAAGAATTGAAAATGTAGACGCATGAGCCAAAAACTCATTGTCAAATGTCCATGGTTCTTACTCCAATTGTTTGAGATAAAATTCCACGAATATTTACGCCTAAAGCTCAATTGGATTCTGATGTTAAGTTGTTTGATGTTCTTTAGCCACTGGATACTGCTTCCTCAAGGATGCAGACAAGTGCATTTGGGAAATCAAAAAGCCTTTGGAAAACACTTACAGAAGGTAGTTGGAGTGAAGCATTTGATGGCCTTGGGATTTCTTTACTATTGACATCCAACCCTGCCATTCAGGTACTTAAATATTTTCTTGTAAAATTGAAGAAGTGTCTAGTTGCACTAGTATACATATTTGATTTGATTAGATGAAGCCTTGTGAATTCAAGTAATGTTATTATATGTGAAGCCACAAATTTCTACTGATTGACGATAGAGTATATGCTAAAATAGATGTTTATGTGATGCAGTATACAGTTTTTGATCAACTTAAAGAACGATTGCTGAAAGATAAAGAGAAGACAACAGAGAAAGGAACATCATCGCCTGTTGTACTTTCTGCATTCTCTGCTTTTGTATTAGGTGCACTGTCAAAGAGCATAGCCACTGTTCTAACGTATCCAGCGATCAGGTTGGATCTCTTTTAACTTCTATCATGGATTGACGTTATTCAGATCCAATATAAGCCTTTTAACATTAACCTAAAATCAGGTGTAAGGTGATGATTCAAGCAGCAGACGATGATGAGGATAAGAAGGCTGAACCTAAATCAAGTAAGACAATCAGTGGTGTCATATGCTCTATCTGGAAAAAAGAAGGATTCTTGGGTTTCTTCAAGGGATTACATGCTCAAATCCTCAAAACAGTGTTAAGCTCTGCATTGCTTCTAATGATCAAGGAAAAGATCTCTGCCACAACTTGGGTCCTCATACTTTCACTTAGGAGAATTCTGCTGCTTAGGCAGAGAAAGCTAAAAAGTGCTTAAATTGTGATCATTTAAGCTGAGTCTGTGTGAAAAAAAAAGGCTTATATGAGAAATCAGAAGAAAGAGAGTTCATTGCAAGTTTGCAGTCTAAGTAGAGTTAGTTCCAATTACTGTCTGCAAGGTGCTCTAGCAGAATGATAAATTTAAGAGAACAATATGATAGTTTTTGGTCGACAATAATTTGACAAGAAATATTTTTTTTTTGATAACGTTAGAATAATCTGGTTAAAGAATCTCTTTTTAGTTACTCTGGAACAATTCTTTAGAAGAAATATTGGGGTTTTACTTCAGGCGGCAACATGCTTGCACCTACTTTCAAAGCTCATTGTGATATCTTCTTGACTTTGGATTCTTGTTAGCATTTACTTGCCCCAAGTATTGTGGAACCAGGAGAAAGATACAATAGGGTCTGTATTTTATTACGTATATTCAAACTATATTATTGGATTTATTTAAAGTCAGCGCGTCTGGGAGATATCTACTATTTAATATGTGTTTTTCTTCGTTCGATAGTACAGAGGGACTATGGTTAAACACAATGCTTCTCACTCAATTTTTACAACTAAATTTAAATGCCGCTAGCAAGTCAAAGAACACTTTTTGTATCACCATTTATAGGGCAATTATAATATGTATCACAAATATGTATACATAGTCCATCGATAAAAACCACAAGCTTGTGCATATTTTCTACCAAAATTTATCCTTCAACCTTTTTTCTTTGAAACAGATTTTTCCTTATCATTTCCTTTTTCCTTTCTTCCCAATTTCAACAAGAAAATAGGAAAGCTGAATGAACAGATTCGCGACTAATTTACACTATATTCCCTTTTTAGGTTATTGAACAGATTTGTTTATATTCGTAAGAATAGAGCTAATATAATTCATGAGAAATTATTCTCTCTTTCTTTCTGATAACTTTAGAATTGAATAACGTTAGACTCGAGTTTAATGTTTAGTTGTCATTCATCTTTAAAGATAAAATAATAGATTATTGTCTAATATTTACAAAAATTTAAATATCTGACATTTTCATATAAGATTTTAAAGTTTACTCAGAAATAAATTTTTAATCATGATCTAAAAACAATTCATAAGTCATTTACTGAATAATTATGTCAAGAAGGAATAATGGGCACAAATTTCACTTTGGAAAATTGGGACCCATAAACCGAAGCCCAAATATTCCAAGATCCACCACCACCCCTTACCTGAAAAAATCAACCAAACAAAACCCCAAAAATAAATAAAAATAAAAAAAGGAAACAAATAGAAAAGAGTTTGGGGAGGATCACAGATCTGTGTCTGAGACTGATCTGAAAGAACAAATTTGCATATATACACACATAAAAATCCCCTTTCTTCGTTTTATATAGAAAGGAAACGAAGATGATGTCCAGCAATTACACCGCAATTGATAGTCAGAATGTTTCCGGATCTGTTCCTGTAAGTTTTTTTCTCAATTTTTCTAAATTTTTTTCGGTTTCATTGAATTATTCTTCTAGCCGTTGTTCAGATCTAATTGTGTTTTTACTTGAATATTGCAGGCAGCTGCAGATCCACCTGGTCAAGTTGCCGTCAAATTCACTGGTAATGTCTTCACATTTTCAACAAAATCATAGTTTTTTTTTGGATCATATTGAGTTTTGAAATTTTGGACTTAATTTGTGATTGCAGAGTCGAATTTGCAGACATTTCCACCTTCCAGTTCCCAGGGGAAAATCTCTGGTGCTTCTGGACCTCCACGTGATGCTGATGGTATCTGCTCCTAATTTACTGATATACTACTATTTTTATATATGAAAGTAAAAAAAATTATAAGTAGTATGTAGTTTTCAGCTAAATTCAGCTGAGTTTTCTGCAAAAGAAAGAATAAAGGGGTAAAAGGAAAAAGAAGCAGGATTCTTTAGAATTTAGACATATACGTATTAGAGCTAGTGCAGCTTGTAGGTTTGATTCTAGATCTTTGAAGTTGGTGATATGACACTTGTATCTGGTAAGGGTCTAGGCATGTTCTGATGCTAAAGTTGAGTTTGCAAACATTTCCTGTTCTCAAGTATATTCAATTCCGCACCCAAGGGTGTTACCCAGGGGTGGATTTACCATTCGGTGTTTGTATTATATCATTGGTTGCTTCATCATGTCATGCTTGGATTAACATTGAGGTTGTCCACGATACGGTTCTTGCACCAGCGGTAATACATGCTTTACCTAACCTTATGTATTTAAGATGTCATCAATAGAATCAGAATCGTAATAACACTGACATTGACAACATCTTTGACCTTGATATGATTTGAATTGTTAACTTGACAGCTGAAATGTTTTAATCACCAAAGGATAATGGACGTTATTATATTTGTCAACAATGTTTCGAATTTACTGGCGAAAAAATATTCTCAACTGGCATCTTTTACTTGGTGCAAGTTCATATGCCTATAGATATTCATGGTGGAAAGTGGTGCTTTAATTGTTCTTGGAAGTTTGGTCTGGAGATGTTCCACCTAAAATGGATCAATCTTTGTTGAACAACTTTGGCTTGACCAACCTACGTTTAAGTGGGTACAAAAAACACTTAGAAGAGTTGGAGAGATGTTGGCATGCTACTGGTTAGAAGTGACAAAGTGGGGAAGATCTGTAAATTTCCCAAGAATCGGCAGGGTTAAATTAGGAATGTAAGTTTCTTGAACAAAACAAGTTAGGCGTAGCGCTAGTTCCTGCTTCAATCCGTTTTTAGTAGCGCCAGTCCAAATCAATTTTTTGGAAGTTTGTCTGGAACAGTGAGCAATTCAGTCCTGATGTTGCTTTGTGGAGATTAAAAGTGGTAAAGAAGGGAAATTGATTTATTAGCTAATGAAGGTTTTAAAGAAGTCTTGTTATGGAAGATCTTGATAGTGGGCAAGACACTACAAATAGTGGGGAGATCATTCATCAGAATGGGAAAGAACTCGTTTGCTAGTAGTCTAGTTACTATATGATACATTAGAATCATAGGAAAGAACTTGTTTGCTTATACAAAATAGTAAATACGAATACAATTTGGTGTGAACTATAAGTCAAAATGAGGTGAGGAAGAAATCGTTTTTCCAGAATAAAAATAGGAAAATAAGGAAATTCCAGAATGGGTTTCGAGGGGCTGCAGTAATGTGGTCACATTTACTCTAGGTATACCTAATTCCTTACAGGTTTTATCATCTGGTGTTCCTTCATATTGATTATTGAGTTATTTATTATCTTCAAAAAGATAAACTCTCAAAGCTTTAACTGAAGGAAGCTGCAAGTCATGCTATTCTGTCCTTTTCGTTATGTTAGCAAATATATTTTTCTTAGTTTAAGTTGAATTTACTTCTATTCTCTTTTTGTTTAATAATTATAATTTGTTGTTGTAGATTCATTCTCTAAACCAGTATCTGGTTCTGATGATCCCCAGCAGAGTGGTTGGTTTCGCGCTTTCACTATTGCTGCTTATAAGCCCTATTTTGATGTTGATACCTCTGATGTTCTAGAGAGGATAAAAGATTCACTCTTTCCTTTCACGGGGTCCTTTTCGGAGAAGACTGCCGATAAACCAGACTTGTATGCTCTGTGTTCTTTCATTTTCTTTTGTTTATTGAATTAGCATTTATTCTCGTATATTATTCTGAATTATAGCTCGTGAGAACTTATCACTAGTAGTTGTTACCTGTAAATATAGATTTTTGGGTTTTTGCTATTTTTTTGATAAGGTAGGGTTTGACCATTATAAAATGGCATTTATATTTTTTTTATCCCATTCACTTCCATCAGTTTTCTGCCCTTGGTATTTCTCGTTTCTAAGAGAACAAGAATGCTTCTTACCCCCTGTTGACACTTCTCTTCTTGAATATTATTGTTCTAATTTTATTTTTTATATTTTAGGTGGCGATTCCCCTCAACGAGTATCCCTTTCTGACTATTCCTTCCTACAATATTCTCATTGATCAGATATTTAGACATTGATTTTTTACCTCCCTTAGAGACATAAAGCGACTGAGAGGCATTTACTGGTTCACATTGTTGCCACTACTGCCCCTCTGTACGGCTTTAGCCCCACTTTTACCTGTTCTGTGAGTAAGAAGAAGCTTGTTCAGAATTTGCCTGTAGGAAAGTTTTGCTAAAGGGTGCAATGTAGGAAGAGAAACGATGTTTGCAAACTTTGCATCTAAACCTGCCTAAACTTTGGCTAGATGCTTATGCAGCCATTATCTGCACTGCATTGTGTCCTTTAAGATATCATCAGTGCATTTTTCAATTGTTTCCATATTTTCGAATTTCTCTACCATAACTATACAATTTTTTTATTTTAGGTATGGCCCGTTCTGGATATGCAGTACCTTGGTTTTCGTTGCGGCTTCCATTGGTACATTTATCACCTATATAGCACACAAGCTACAGAACAAGGAGTGGAACTATGACATCAACCTTGTCACTTGGTCCGCGGGATTATTCTATGGTTATTCCACTATAGTTCCTCTTTGCTTGTTTCTAGTCCTCAAGTACTTCTCTGCCCCATCTGGCCTCGTTCAGCTGCTGTGCCTTTATGGCTATTCCCTTTTTGTCTTCATTCCAGCATTGGTAAGTTTTATGTAATTGCCGTATACTTTGTTGAACTTTAGGAATCCTGTTGCATGATTAATCATTTCACTCTCATTTTAAGTTTGGCATTAGGATCCATACTAAGATCTATGGTTACTCTGTTTACAGTGTCTGTCTCTTGTTCCGTGGGAGATAGTGAGATGGGTGGTTGCTGGTGTAGCTGGCTTCATGTCTGCCACATTTGTTGCTCTTAATCTGAAACACCACATAGCATCGGCTGGCGAAAGGTGGTTCCTCATTGTGGCTGCTATCTTCCTGTTGCAACTTGCTCTTGCTTTGGTACTGAGGGTTTACTTATTCAACGTTACAGTATAGCTATGAAACTATTGAAATGTATCTAGGATCGGTTTGAATTATGTCATATTAATCACAGAGAGAGCACACTGTTCTTCGTATCAATTTGACTGGAAGTGTGGCTTGGTCATTGAAACGGAACTGTATTCATTCATTTTTGACAATATATAATAATATAGTTTCACTTTCACCAAAAGGGTTCTTCTCAGCTTGTGGTCCTCTTTCCCCCTTTATCTTAAGGTGCATATCAAAATCTTTAGTCGTGTCCTCATAAGTAGGTTTGAGAATGTTACACTTTTGAGCTTTAATAGTAGTCTTGATGTTCCAGGGATCGATGATTTGGTCAAGCATTTGTATTTTGTGTCAAGATTTGTTAAGCAAAGTCCACCTACAAGATATTCAAAGCATGCGGAAATACTTTTGCTTGCGATGATGACTCTTGAAGACCAAATTTTCAAATTTTTGTCTACCTTTTATTACTTTGGTTGCTCCTTTAGCGGTCAGGTCAACATTAGATTGTGATGATTAGTTACTACTATTTTCTCAACTCTTGCTGCTGCACTCCTTAATATACTACTTCTCTTCATAGTCAGACCATTCATTTTGTTACCATAAAGAGGGATTCTTTTTCTTCATACATGTAAATTGATGTATAAACTTTTTCATAAGTCAATGGAGTATATATTTAGAATTTAGAAAGACCCTCGAATCTTTTCAAGTCACCACGTTGGCTAAGACAAATGAGACAACTACTGCAAGCTATTTTTGCCAGTTAGCATACAGGAAGATCATAATCTCAAAGTTTAAGCTTATACATTATACAACACGTGTAGTGATCGTATCGTATCTTCCAGTTCAACTAATGTGTCATTAAAGGTACTACTTTCTAATTTCCATGTTTATACTTGAAAATATGTCTTGATATCTTCATTACATATAAAACAACTAAGGTTTTTTCATTTCTTTTTATGGACAAATAAAATAATGAGTGGGAATACAGTTTAATCACAGCCAAAACTCAATTAGCAACTTACCTAGCAGTTTCAAATCTTTGAATAGATATAGACCCAAAAACATGTTATACTTGTTTATGTTATAATCGTTAAAGAGCTGACAATAACTTTCTCCCCCGCCCCCCCAAAAAAAATCATAGAGGAAAGGACATTTTCTCCGGGCATATTTACAAGAATTTTCAAAAATAAAGAGGGCGGCTACACACCACCCCAACCTCAAATGGCTCATCTAGATGCTGTGCCTTTAACTCTAAGTGCTCATTTTCCAATACGTTTAGGGCAGTAGAGATATTAGGTAAGTAAGAAAATTAGGCATTAGTAAAAGGGAAAAAAACAAGTTGCCCAAACACGAAAGCCCGTCATATGAATTGGGAAGGAGTAGATTTAATAAATCAAGAAGGCTGTCTGTTAACTTGTTAATATAAAAAAAATCCCAAAGTACCAAAACATATATAAGTCAGAAAATTTCAAGAAATTAGTACTCATATATGGTATAATCAATTAACCTATTGAAGAAAGAGTTAAACTTTAGAGAAAAAAAGCATAATCAACTTGATGCAAAAGAAAGAGTACCAATAACTCATTTTAAATGTAAATTAAAATTTAAACAAAACGTCACAAGATTTTATGGTCGGAAGAGACAGAGAGAGATGATAATTTAATAGTACAAATCTCTACTTTTAAGAGAGGTTAGAACAAAAGAAGAAACAAAAGATGGTATTAAATCAAGGAAGAAGCCTAACTCAAAACAAAACGCTAAAGATGCCTTTTATGAAAAATATGTTGTTTCTTCAAAGGCAAGAACCCTTTTGATTATGAAATCAAAGCCATAAAGTACTTTAAACATATTTTTCTATGCCCGATTCTCATGACACACTTTTCTTCTTAGTCTTAATGACATGAATTATAGCCATACAAATATGTAAGACTTGTTTTAGACCACAATTTTTTTTTTTTTAAAACTTTGTGATAAGTCTAACGATGCCACATAAATTGAGACGGTGAGAGTAGGTCACAGTCAACACAAGAGCTAAATTAAGTTGTACTATACCTAGATACTTGCACAAACATTAGGTTTTGGCCTTTTAGACTTTATGGAAAGATACTAAGCTAGAGTCAAGTTAGATCCTGAATTTAAGGTATGTGGATTTTTACCTAAAAGCTTATAGAAAAAGCCTATTGGTAGAAATTTCTAAGAATTTTAGCAATCACTGTTTGTGCTGACATTACATTTTGTCATCATCCATACTTTTCCAAGAATGTAACTTGTTTAAAATTACTAAAGGAAAAAATTATTCAACCAAATCCCACCCAAAAAGCCCTTTGTATATATTGACTAATTACTTCACACTTTTCACACACACACACACACACACATTGTTTAATTATAAAGCTACTACCATGCAGCTCCCTCAAATATATATACTCATTCACAACATTTAATCTTTTCTCACTCAATACAAACACATTCTCATACAAAATATATCAAGCAAGAGAGACAGTGAGAAGAAGTTCATTAAAGGGCCATGCTTGCCAGAACAAGTATCGTACTTTTATTAATGATCTTTGTGACGATACAACAAGATGTTTTGGGAGGTCGCGGGTACCTGATGGAGCAAGATAAGAACAACATTAATATGGAAGATAATGCACAAAGTCCTGTAGCTACTACAAGGAGCATCAGCCACATTATTGGAGATGATGAAGGTGGTTTTGTTGCATATGTCAATAGAGAAGTGCCCTCATCTCCTGATCCCTTGCACAATAGATGAGCAAATTAAAGAAGAGATAATATATAGTTGTATATATATAGATAGATCATTGCACTCGTCACTAGGTACTTGTTATCTCCTACCAGCATAGATGACATGGGTAACTCAAGAAATTAAATAACCATTTGTCGTATTTTGTTTCTGCTAGGATTTAAGTCCTGCTTCTCATCAAATCATTTATAGGACCACTAAACCATACCTTTGGGTGCGAGTAATATTCTTATATTTTGTATGTTAGGAAAAAGAATTGGTATGATCAGAGATGCTTCATAACCCCTTGCATGAAAGATAGAAACATGAATTGCTCTGTAAGGGGTTGTGAAACATTGTCATTTTTATAATAATGGCCAAAACACTCAGGAGTTGCTTTGTTTTTTTAGTGCCTTTTCTTTGATTTCTTGTAATCAACATCTCTGGAAACCCCTTGAGATTTCAGTATGAGTTTTTTTAATTCTTTCATTAGTTAATTAAATTGTGAAACCTGCTTTCATTTACCTATTTCCCACTCATGTGAATGTTCTCCCTTTTCTCAAGTAAAATTCATATTATTGTGTAAATTATGTAGGGTCATTTGTGGAGAGTCCGGAACCAAAAGGCCAACAAATTTTTTCGAAAATTCCAAAAGAATAACTAAATTATTTATCAAATCAAAAGGGCAACTAATGTTAACGATGTTTAAATCAGGGTTTCCGCCGCTAGGCGCAGAAACCCATGCGCCTTACAAGGCTATGACAGCTTTTAGCCTTACAAGGCGCAGGCACACCTGCATTTTGCAGGCTGTTTTAAAAAAAAAAGAAATTCGTTTTTGATTTGAGTAAAAATTTACGAATCGAATTCCATTTTACCATATGAATTTATACTAAAAATTCGGGAAAAAAAGTATGGGCGTGGGAATACTTTTCAAATTTTTAGTTTATGCTTTTTATATATATACTTTTTAATTTTTTTTTAAAATTTTATTTATTTGTAATTTTAATATAGTATTTATTAAATTATTTTTATTCACTTTATCTAATAATTTTTTACTACTAATTAAAGTATTTTATTTTATTTTTTCGTTAAAACATATACCGTGCTAAACTTTTACATTATTGATTTAATTCAACACTGTAAAAATATGTCACGCGAAACTATAGTGTTAATTTGATTCAACACTAAAAGTTTAAAATATAATGAAACAAGGTGCAAGAGGCTGGACTTGTGACAGGTGAAAACAACACTGTATACTTGTGACTTTTTGAATTTTTTGTTTTACTTTTTTTTTTGAATTTTTAGTTTAAATTCATATGCTAAAATGGAATTTGATTTGCAAATGTTTACTCAATTCAGAAAATGATATTTTTTATTAAAAAAAACAGCCTGCAAAATGCAGGTAGGCCTGCACCTTTTAAGGCTAAAAGTTGTGATAGCCTTACATGCTAAAAGCTGCCATAGAAGTAAGGAGCATGGATTTCTGCACCTTACGACGAAATTTTTGACTTAAAAGCCATTAAAATTAGTTGTCCTTTTGATTTGATAAATAATTTAGTTGTTCTCTTGGAATTTTCAAAAAAATTTATTGCACTTTTGGCTCCAGACTCCATTTGTGGAGTGCATAGAGTGGTAAACATTGAACAAGATTTTGAAGCTTGGAGAATAAGTCAAAAACATCTTTTAATTATTGACTTCAATAGTAGGAGAATTAAATAATTGCCTTTTTCCTCATTAATTTGACTAATAATTGTGGTTGTGATTTTCATGGGGATGTGACTAATAAACTTGTAGAAAAAGATAACATTATGCACACGCGTTGAAAATTAACCTCATTGTAGGACCCTTTTATCACATGGATTAAGGACTAATTAGATCCTACATTGAGTTACTTCAAAAAGCAACTTTGAGTTTACTTCAATTTCCTCTCATTTAATTTTTAATATTCAACTTTAGGCTCTCTTTTGCGTATATCAATTTGCCCTCTGAAAACTGGTAGAACCAGAGATTTGACAGGACATGTATCAATGTACATATATCTATAATATTCTCAAAAACTTGTTTGTCACATAAAGCAATTGTTTCTCAAATATGTTGCAAACACATTAGCAGAATTCCATTGATAATGAGAAGGCAATGTAAAGCTACCACAATATGCAACAATTTGAAGGATTTTGAACTTTTTATGAATAAATCAAGGTCAATCTATTACTATGCTAGCTTAATGAGTGATGAGCTGATTTTTTAATAAGTGAAATATGTATCTACTTCAACAAGATGTTCGATAAGTTAAAACCATTTTATTTTTTATAAGAATAAATCACAATATTACGAATTATGAACAGGCAACCTACTGTCATTCCACCATAATGGTAATGTAGTCATGAGATTTAATTTCTCATATTACTAACCAGTCCATTACTGTAAAATCCTTCAATTCAGAAATTATTATGACAAATTCCATCTACAGTAGGGATAACAACAAAATATAGATTCAAAAAGGTTTAAATAATTATGCAATTAACATCTGACAATACAGTAATAAGAGTTAAAAAAAAGCAATCTATCAACTTAAACCAAAAATGACATCAAGTGGGAGATAGCAATCTGCTTTTCTATGTCAATGACCCACTTAAATAAACTGTTTTCTAATTCGTTTGTTACACTTCCAAATTCAAAACTAGCTGCCCTTGCCTTCATTCGATTGTTCCTCCTCGGGTCTCCTTAGAAGGAGAGTCCAAGTTCAAGAGGATACATGATTTAGCTCTTTTCACAATGGAAGTTTAAGTGTATAAGATTGGATGGATTATCATGCCTTTGACTTCTTTCCTTTAGCTTCTTTTGCTGGAGGGGCCTGGAAAGGCATGAATGTCTTCCCACCCATGTATGGTCGTAGAACTTCAGGAATTTCAACTCCATCCTCCCTCTGGTTGTTCTCAAGTATACAGCACATAGTTCTCTCTGTCGCTGTAAGGGTGGAGTTCAATAAATGCACATACTGCTTCGCTTGCTCATTACCCTAAGGAAACAATAAATGTCAAAGTAGTTCAAATTTGTGTGAAACAAAATATAAACATTTGAAACTAAAGTTGACTTGCACTGTTCGACAATACTCTGAATATACACTAGTGAAATACCTTCTTCTGTCCAAACCGAATTTCCAATTTCCTCGACTGATAGTCTGTGCAGTTTGAGCAGGACACAAGCTCTCTATAAGCCGATGATGCAGGGTACCACCCTTCC
Source organism: Solanum piurae (assembly GCA_029582685.1). Classification (NCBI taxonomy): domain Eukaryota; kingdom Viridiplantae; phylum Streptophyta; class Magnoliopsida; order Solanales; family Solanaceae; genus Solanum; species Solanum piurae. Next base: position 2,438 of record JAJOOO010005584.1, on the reverse strand, counting down.
AGATCATACTTCTTTGCTGCTGCATCATTCAGTGCGCCAGAAACTATAGCCACAATTTGGTAAGGAATGTTTAGCTGTGACAAAGAAAAGCGATGTTTAGATTTCCTTGAAATCAGCCTAACGATAAATAATATGACTAAACAATAGTAAATGGCTAATACTTGACACAGAATCCATTCCTGAGCTGCAAAGTCATTTCAGACTGGGTTTATTTTAATCAGATAGTGGTCCATTAATAATCTTTTTTTAAAAACTGAGAAACACCAAGGGGATGGTTCAAACTCGGTGGATAACAGGCCCACCCTTCTATAATCTTCTTGACTTAAATACTAGGTTTTTGTCTGCGGCAAGTCTTGAATCTGTTACTTGCACCTAACCCACACATCACAAGTTGCAGTCTTACCACTAGATCAAAGTCCTTAAAAGAGGTGGCCTATGGATCAAAGAGTTGGAATAGCAAGCTTAGGAACCAATCCTTAAGGCAACAAAAGGTGAATTCTTACCTTCTACCTAAAGCTTGACGTGCGAATTCACCCAATACATGTGCTACTGGGAGGTTGGACCTGGTAGGATTAGTCAGTTGTGCACAAGCAGGTCCTGACTAATAAAAACTATAGAGCAAAACAGTTTCCGGGACTATTTTCAAAAGAACTTCATTCTACAAATGGCCAATCAATTTGTAGCAATTCAATTATTCATTACCACTATATCTTAAAGCACAAAATTGCAGGATTTAACAGAATGAGTTGCTTAAACAAACAACTTTGATTTCAAAAGTAGTTAATTGCATATATATATATATCTGAATACGGGATATTGGACAAGAGAGATTATTTCAAGAAAAGAACTCCTGATGGTTTTGCATCGGTGTGTTCAAGAGGTGCAAACCCAGACAAAGTGTCATTCTGATTCCAATGAGTACCTGTTATATACAAATTGGTGTATTTTAGTCTGAAGGGGTGTAGCATAATTATGGAAGGTAGTGCTGCAGCAACCGAGTAACAATTTGTCATGTTCCTACCCAGTAAATAATTGAGGGACTTTGGCGACTCATTGAGTTAGAAATATAAATAGACCTTTGTCCTATCAATATTTCTTAAGCAGATTTAAAGATACTTCTTCTAACAGAGCAATATCCCAGAAAAAGGAAGAGATATTCAGACGTACCTGCTGGAAGAATTCCTCTGAGTTCTTAATCATCTCCTCATGCATGTCCCATGAGTCATTGCCATTTGGACTGGTTAAACAAAACTGTTCCACTTTCTCAAACTGATGGACTCTAAAAATTCCAAGTGTGTCGCGGCCATGTGAACCAGCTTCCTTGCGGAAGCATGACGAGTATCCAGCATACCTGGTGAATGGCATGGATGTTAGTCCATAAAAGCCCACTGGCAATAGAAGCAATAGAGGACACTGTTGGTGCCAGGTTGTGTTACAATACCTTAACGGAAGCTGTGAAGGATGAAGCCAGTCATCCAAATGATAAGCACACAAAGGTTGTTCAGCAGTGGCAATCAGATATTTGTCATCTCCTTCACCAGTGACCTATCAAAATAAAAGATAATTGAGGTATGTCTCACCACCAAGCCATCAATAATTTCTAACAGTAAAGCAAATAACGCTAAGAATGTAGAGTTAATGTAAACCTTAAATCATCAGGGATAGGGAAAATTCTATTCTGATGTACATATATTAGGGACTTTCTTGTCCATTAAATGAAATATCTTTTTCTTTAAAAAAAATGCAGAGTTACTGTCACTAGTGAACAGTATATTGGTGATTTTTCATTCTGACACAACTCAAAAGGATCCCCCAAAATAAACCGACATTGTTTTCAAAAGGACTTCTGTTGCAGTTACAGCAACTAATTCATGGAATGGGCTGCACTATGAGTCTCTATTAACTCCATTCAGCACCATGTACCAAAACATACGGGAGATTACCTTGTAGAGTTCTTCATCAAACTGAGCTAACTGAGCACACTTTGCCATAATATCTTTCCTCATGAAGAACGGAGTCTGCAATGGAGTATATTTCCTCTTCTCCAGGAAATCAAGAGCAAAATTAATTAATGCTTGGTTAAGACGTACACCATCCCCTTTCAGATAGTAACCTCTTCCTCCAGCAACATTTGCACCTATATATTTTAAATACTTTGCATTAACTTGCAAGTCATATACCAGTGAACAAAAGAATACAAATTGAACAACAAAATTTTCAGGAAGGAAAAGGGTAAGAGGAACAATTTATCCTGAATGTAGCGGGTTGACAGATAAAAAATAACGGATGGAAAAACAATTCCAGAATACAACATATGACCAAATAACTGTGAACAAAGCAAGCATAGAATGGGTAAATGCAAAAAAAAGGTCAGTCTGAGAGAGAGAGAGAGGGGGGGGGGGGGGGGGCTAGAGAGAAGGCAGAGCAGCTCAGCAGTA